>PVIC010010701.1:8530-28710 GCA_004025085.1 Thryonomys swinderianus
AAAAAAAAAAAAAAAAAAAAGATGGCCCTGTAACCATGGATGGGACCGAAGTGTTTTTAAATAGCTGGGGCCTTAGGGATAGAGGCAACTCTGAAAGGTGCAGTGACGTACTCTCTAGGAGTTTGAGGCAGAAGGACTGCACGTACCAGCTCAGCATGGGCAACTTAGCAAGACCCTGTCTCACCAAGAAGGGGGCCAGGCTGGAGATGTAGCTCAGTACCAAGACCCTACATTCAGTTCCAGTACTGTGCTAAATAGCTAAAGAAAAAAGTTTAAATAACCTTTTAATAAGTTCTTTAGTAAAGAAAAGAATTAGCCACTCGGACCCTTGTGGGCACTTCAGGGCTACAGCTGGTGTGTGCTGAGGAAGTCCACGTGGGAAAGCTTTGGGTGCCTTGCTGAGGACTGAAGGCAACAACCCAGCATCAGTGCTAAACCCTGTGGTTTGCACCAGGTGGTGCAGGGAGGCAACACAGGGTCCAAGGTTGATGGTCTGACTTTCCCACCACACGCACACATGCATGCTCTGTGGGAATGCCCTTCAAAACACAGCAGCCATGGGCTTGCCATGTCACAAGGTATACAGCACCTGCTTCGCACCTCAGATCAACTCTGGTGCCCTCTGATTTTGCAGATGAGAAGGCAGAGGATTGAAGAGGGTATATAACTTGCCCAGGGTCCCACCTTGGTGACTAAAGCAGGGCTGATCCTGAAACTCAAGAGCACAGCACCACCTTGGGTGAACTCCCACTGGGAGAGATAACACTACGTTCATGGCTCTATGGAGCTACATGCGGAGTCAGAAGTCCAACATGACTTCCCGAGGAAGGAGGGTGAGGACTGGCCAGAAAAGGTTGGGAAGGGCCCGCTGGTGAGAGCAGAGCATCAAGCCTTCCCCAATTTATATCCCTGGAAACGTTCCCTATAACTTCTCAGTCCGTTGCTTCTCTGAGCGATTATGTAAAGTTCATACCTCTTACGTGCTTGGCGGTGCTAGACTTAGGGTTCCTGTCTGCCAGCAGTTGTAGATTTGGGAGGGAACCAGTCAGACCAAGTCTCAGTTACTCTGTGCTTAGTGTCTACTACCTTTGCCAGTGCAGTCAAGGTGCCCACCCAGCGTGGCTGAGCGAGGTGAACTGAGGGGGTGGAACAGGGTTTTGAATGATACAACTCAAACTGCTCTTTGAGGAAGAGACCAGCTGGGCTGAGATCAGTGACAAGCTCTCATATACTAGCTGTCCTCTCAAGTCTCAATTTCCCTACCCATAAAACAGGCCAAAGGAGGCCTCATTTGTTGTGCAGCTAAGAGCTACCTCTTAGGTGTAAAATGATGAGTTCTGTCAGATAAGCAGCTGCATTATTAATTTTGTTATTGTTGAATGAAGGGTAGAGGTGTTCTCAGGGCCACTGAGAAGAAGGGTTTGTCTTACTTAGTGGAGAATACACTAGGGGCACACGCAGGGGAGAGGGGCTGCAAGTTCAGGTTTGCAGATCAAGAACGGCCTAACTACAGACCTCACTAGGAGCCTGCACTTTATGGGAACAGCAGGTCAGGAGCACGTTCGGGCTCTAAATGGAGGAGCAGTGTGACCAGGTCTGTCCCTTAGTTGCATGGAGGCTTCCAGCTCCTCCTCCAAAGACAGTGAGGTCGGTGGACTCACCAGGCTCTGTCTAGGATGAGGCGGAACCCAGGAGACCTTGCACACTTGTGTGCCAAGCTTCCCAGGCCTTCTCTTGAGCCAGGTCCACCCGCTGGGCAGAGTCCTGGGAGAGAAGAGACTATTCCCTGCCCTCGGGAGCTTCAGTCTCCTTCATTGCACTGGGCCCTGCTGAGTTCCTGCACAGAATAGGGTATGGTTGGTAGTTTCTCAACCCCACTTTATAGCAGATACTGAACTGAGAGCCAACCATTTAAGCTGGGGGCATAGCTAGTCATGGGGAGAAACAAAAGCCTAGCCCAAGCCCGTGTTCACAAACTCCGTCACTGCTACCTGAGCTCCACAGAAAGAGCACACAGGGCTCAGCTATGTGATCACCTCCCATGTAGCCTACTGTCTGCACCCGCTGGGAGTGGTAGGGCCATGGTGGACCTCTTGAGAGGGAGGTTGGGGTAAGGCGTGGCTTCTCAGTCCTCCATCCTCCCCATCCACAGTGCAACAGTGACAGAGAAGGGAGGGCTGGCCTGGGGACAGGAGAGAGCCAGCTGTGAGAAAGCTCCAGTGTCCCAGTTAGTTCTGCTGTGGGCCTGGTTCCCCAGTGTGGTATGAGTTTGCATGCTTCAGACCATGGACTCTTTTCCCAAACGTCCCGTCATTTGTGCTCCTCAGCCCAGTGTGTGCCTGGCTCACTGTGGCTGGGGCACCAGGAGCTGCCACCCCCAGCCCCGAGGCCAGAGACCTCTTCACAAGTGTGAGCTCTGCAGAGCGTGGTCAGTAAGTGGTGACTTCACACCAGCCCAGCTTCCTGCATGGTACCCAGCACATTTGATCTGGCACACCCACACCCATACACACACGCACATGTGCATACACATGCACACATACACACAATTATCTCACGCCTGCATGTACCCCTTACTCTCAGTTGTCTACATGTATGTGGCCATTCACAGGCGCATGTGACACTTCAGATAGTATACTTGTGTCTCATAATTTACAAATTCACACACACCCCTTATACACACCTCCTCAGTTTCTTCTCACAAGCCCCCATGCACACTCAGCCCAGGTACCTGTGCTCAAATCCTCTTCGTTGGAAAGGGAGTTGCCTCAGTCTTTGAGAGAGATCTCTCAAAGGGCAGAAGGAATCAAGGGGAAGCAGGAGTGAGGAGGTTACTGGATGTCACCTACGTGTCTGACTGCATCCTGTGGAGCTTACGCGCCCTCCCCCAGTGTCCCCTGGCTCTGCAGGCGACTCCAGGCTCCCGGTCCTTCACAAAGGCTCTGCCCTTCCAGTCTCCCCTCCCCACTCTGCTCCATCTCCCCGAATGCCCTGGCTGCTCCCGGCTCCCTGCCCAGCAAGCCTGTCACTCCTACCCGGAGAGCCCCTCCGTTGTGTACTTGGTGAATACAAGCCTTGTCTCCCAGTCTACTTCACTCCCCCTACACACATACATACACACACACACAATTTGTGTATGACAGTATCACCAACTCTTGTGGCCCAGAGCATTGAGGGGGTCTGGCATGCAGTATCTAAGCATGTAGCAGACAGCAGGCTTGAGAAAGAAGTCAAAGAGCCCAGAGGTAGCACCATCCAAGAGAGGAACTTTATAACACACCCCTTTCCTCTGAGCCCCTCTCAGGCCTGTGGCTGACACAAACCACCTGGCCCACGGTCCTACTGAGGGGCAGAGGTTCCCTCTCCCCTTTCTTGTGGGCTCCAGCAGGAGTGACAAGTCAGAGCTGGGCTTTTTTTGTGAGCTATGAGTGACCATCAGCTGGTTAATCCAGCCTTGTCACAGCCGGTTTGCACCAGTCTGTGCTGGTGTCTCTCAGGGCCAAGAAAAATGCTGGTTCTCGCCTTACCAAGGGCCAGGAGCTGGTGACCCGGCTAAAGAATGTGCTTTGCTTAGGGTTTGCATTCCAGGATCAGCTTGGGAGGCCAAGGGCTTGGGCTGCCAGGAGGAGCCAGGCACAGGGCCGGGAGGCGGCAGTGAGCAGACTTCCTCCCACCTCCTTGTCCTGCCCTGTCTGGTCACTCCTAGCCTCTCGGAATGGAGACAGGGCCAGCAGGAAGAAGACACTTCACTGTTCCCGAGGAACTGCACTTACAGGGAGAGTAGAGTCACCGGGCCTTGAATCATAACTCGCTTTACCATGAACACCTACATGCTGGGGAGCCTGTAACTGTCCACAAAGCATGTCCAAGTTCAGGGTCTCCTTTGACCAGTTAGGAACAGACAGCTAAGAAGACTGGGTCACCTGCTCAAGTCCTGTGGCCTGCAAACAGCAGAGATGATATTTGCTATAACCCCAGCCTCATCTGCACCACAACCCCATCTCACCCAAGGCTCCCGCTTGCTGAGGTCAGTGAAGAATCAGTAAATGTAAGGATGTGTGCGTGCTGGCAACTGTAAAGATGAGGGTTTTTATTGACATGTACACAATCTCAGATCCCCATCAGGAATTGCAGGCGACATTGCTGTAGGCAATCAGAGGAAAGTCCTTGGAAACGCAGGGGTCCAGTGGAGAAACCCCATGAAACCTTCTACTCCTGCTAAAAGTATGGCCTGTTCACCCACACATCTCCCAAGCCTGCAGCAGTGGGCATTACAGAACCTCAAAGATCAGGATGAGGACACTGGGATGGGGATAGAAAAAGAGGACGGTCTCGTCTGCCATGAAGGATGAGGTAAGAGCCCTTTTCTAAAACATTAACTACAAGCTTCAGGCATTAAATCTACACAGTCACCCACTGGACCTCCCAATGCACAGAGTATCTTTTTTCTGGAGCTTAAAAACCATCCCTGCGGGTAGTTAAGAAATCCTTCCTCAGACCCCCCCCTGTCATCTCTCTCTGTCCTTCGGCAAAGAGCTGCAGCACTGGGCAGTTTCTCTGACCACTCCCTAGTGCAGAGTTTATCTTCACTGTCTACATTCTGGACATGCTCAGCCACAACTCAGGGATCTGATCAATTTTTTGCCCCTCACCCCCAACACTCACAAGTGAGTCTCTATCAGAGCCAAGGGAGAGGACTGGGGAAGCCCCAGGGCATGCAGGTTGAGAGGAACGTCCCCTGACAATTCCTGTCCTGTCCTGTCCTGAGGCAAGCCTACAAGGCAAGCAGGCAGGCATATTTCCTATCCGGTAAACTAGGACACAGAGCAGCTCGGTCTGCTAGAAATCCTGGGTAAACCGGGAATCCTCTCCAAGCCAAAGAATGTAAAGCATTCCACTTCTGCTGCTGCCTTGGTGACTTGTTTTGTCTCAGTTTCCTCAGTTCAGTCTATGCAATGTGGAAACCGTGAGCTGGTACCTACTCCGAGGAGTTATGGTGAGAGTTGAGTTCACTGGGAAAGGCCACCTAAGTGACAGTGCCCGGCACGCTGCCTTGGCTGTAGAAAGAGCATCATTCTTTTTCACAGATTTGCAGAGAGACAAGACGCGCTCACAGCCAGTCACTGGCAGAGCCTGGAGCCCAGGTTACCAGACTCCTGAGCCAAAAGGTCGTTTCAGGCTGTGGGGAGGCAGGGAATGGGGCTCCTGAATACCCCAGAGCGAAGAATCAGGTACAGGTGAGCAAAAGAAGCACCTGAGATTTCTAATGTGTTCATGCTCAGAGATTGCAGAGGGTTTACAAGAGATTTGAAGCGAGACTCAGAGGTGATTTATTTACTCAAATTCCTCTTTCTCAATAAGCAACCAGCTGGGCGTGGTGGCTCACGCCTGTAATCCCAGCACTCAGGAGGTAGAGGCAAGAGGATTGCTGAGTTCGAAATTAGCCTGGGCTATCTAGTGAGCTCAGGGCCAGCCTAAACTACAAAGTGAGACCCTGTCTCAAAAAAAAAAAAAAAAAAAAGCAACTACTCCCAATAGGCAAAGGCCTTGGCCATGACCACCTTGAGGGCTGAAGGGCTGAAGGCAGAGCTGGAGCTGGACCCCAGGACCCCTAGTTCCTGAGTCTCTGTGTGTAACATCTTCACCTCTCCAGTCCAGAGACAGGGCAAGGTCTCTGGCTTTGTGCCTTCTACACAAGCCGTGATATCACACTGACAGGATTTACCTCCCAGCTCTGCTTCTATTAGATGGACATTCTTGGATGTAACGCTGTATCTAAGATGGCTAGAAACAGGGCTGCATCAGTAAGTGTCAGACTTTATACCTATTGTGGTTGTTCAGTGTGTATTTGTTGACTGGTCTAATCCAAGGTCGGTGTGTAGACACAGCTGTTGAGCATCCCAAGCATCCTGCTAGGCTCAGTTTGGTCAGAAGAGGGCAGCTCTGAGCCAGGCATAACAACTTGCAGAAGATGACTAGGATGATTTACTTCCCTCTAGGATTTTCACCCTGTCTGCGAAAGCCAGTTTTAACAGGCAGGTTCCTCTCCAGGCTCTTCAGCCCATGAATGGGGCAAGTCAACGTCTTGCAGGCTTTTCTCTCCACAGGGTCGGTGGGGGCTATAATTCACCCTCTGAGTTCTGGGGACAGGTGATTTGATGGGTGAGGTCTCTCTGGCTGGAAGTAGGTGGTGAGCTCAGCCCTCCAGCCTGCTTTTTCCTTCATGAAAAGGCATCTATGCTAAAATAATTCCAAGGGAAGAGATATTCTAGGGCCCGGGGGGTCCTCGAGAGCAGTGACAGTGAGCACCCTGAACAAGGAAATGCAACCCAAAGCTCAAAGTGCCAGTAGTGCAATTAACCCTGAAAGCTCCAGTGATGCGGGGCGAGCTGGATTGTGTGCCCACAGAGAGGGCTCTGCGCGCCCACTGTAGTGTGTGTGCCATGGTTTTGCCACCGCTGTCAGACACCCCACACTGCCTGTCATCCCTTCTCTCACCCTCACCCCATGTCCCTATTTCATGCCCAAAGGCTACTCTCAATCTCACCCACCTTTCAAGGTTTGGCTGGACTTCCCTAGGCTTCCATGGAGCTCCTGAGTCCAAGTAAGACCCATTCTTTCAACCCAGTGAGGTTCTTGGTACTCTCTTAAGAACCCTCCCATTTTCTGCCTTGGATTACATGGAAAATGGTTATTTATTGTATTTCCTTTTTAAACAATAAAGTTCTGAGAGAGGGAGCTCATTCTTAGTCATCCCTCAAATCCCAGATGTGTGGGAGACCTACTTGATCTGCCCCTACCTCACCCCAAAGCACGGCCTGGTGCCCCTCAGCTGTGCCCCCCATCTACACCAGGTGCCATAGGACATGTCACAGGACTTGTCACTCTGAGCCGCTTTTCCTGCCTGAAACCCCACCAACACACACACATGCTGCACACGGAGATGGTGAAGAGCATAAGAAGCCTGTGCTGGGCAGTCTCCCTACATACACACAGTAGGTACAATAAGTGGTTGTCCTCCAGAGCAGCCTTTGAGTCATTGACCAGTGGTGGGGCCCGAGGGCAGAAGGAGCCTTTCCCTTCTCAGGCCTGAGGCTGCGTCAGACAAGAGGCTCAGCTCAGTCGACATCCAAGCACATGACACAGGAATTCCCCGAGATCTGCTGACAGCCCAGTCCCTGTCGGATACTCTCACTCTGTCACCAGCCCGATCTTCCTCAAAGGAATGTGAGAGTTGGCTTCCAGCAGTGAGGATCCTTCTCAAGGTGTGCATTACTCTGGGTCTGGCTGCCCTCCTTGCTGCTCGCTGGAAACAGCCAAAACACATCACGAAGCTGCTGTCATTTGCCCCCATGGGCTTCCAGGCAGCACTTCAGCTGGAACTGGGCTCTGTTTTTTCTGGGGTCTTTGATCATCCATATAGTTGCAATCTGTAATGGGGTGAGGAAGGTCCAAGGGCAGATGGTAATGTGCCACTCACTCCGCCACAACCAAGTTAGCTGGTAACAGAGGGAGGCCAGTCATATGTAGGCCCTCTCAACTTAGCCTTCAGATTCCTTTGCATATCCATCGAGCAACGTTTGAATGCCCAGCAGAGGATGGCATCTTAGAAACATTCACAGGAGCCTAGATTAGGTGATTAACCTAACAGATGATGTTGGGCTTGTCGGAATAATTCTTTGTTTTACTTACAAGGAAATATTGATACAGCTGGCCAAATGCCACATGTTTTTCAGATCTCAGCATTAAAAGCCCTGTCTATAGGAAGCATCTCCTCACTACCCTCTTTCCATCCGGGTCGGGGCTCCCTCCCTTGAAACATCCCACAGACATTCTGTTTCCCCCTTCACCTCTCTTCTAATCAGGATTATTTCTCAGCAGACTGAAATTCTCTGAAGGTAAAAACCGTGTCCATCTTGTCATCATTATATCTGCTGTCCCAGCACCAAGTGGTCGCCAGTGTTTGAGTAAGAGTAGAGTAACCAAGGAGCCCGGTGGAAGGCACACAGCTCATCTGCGTCAGAGTCAGGACTCGAACTGAGGTCTCCCACATTCATCCTGTGTTGCCTCTTAGATTGATTACCTGAGCTTCTTTTTAAAAGTCTTGAATCAGTCTCCATTGGCCCCAGAAATGGATCCAGATATTGGAAAGGAAAGGAAACAGCAGACCAGGGTAACAGAACTCATTCTCTTTTCACAGATAACCTGAGCAAAATGGGAAGCTGGTAAAGTGAGGAAGCCAAACCAGCTGCCATGTCCAATGGCCCCCAGCTGTGGCGGAGGGAAACGGTCCATGTAGGGAGATCTGTACTTTCCTGCTCACAAAGGGAGAAGGGCTCCATAGCAGGGCAGAGACTTCTGGCACTCACATTAGGAAGGGTCAAAGGGTCACCAGAAATGGACAAGTGGGCAAACACTGAGTACAAAATCTACTCCCTGGACCAGAGGTTTAGCTCAGTGGTTCCGGCACCTGCCTCACAAGCGCAAGGTCCTGAGTTCGATCCCCAGTGACCACGTATAATGCTGGGCGTGGAGACACGCCCACCAACAATCAACACCGCATACCACAATGCCGGGCGTGGTGGCCCACGCCTGTAATTCCAGCACTTTGGGAGGCAGAGACAGGATGATTGCTGAGGTCACGGTGGCTTGCCTGGGCACCATAGTGAGCTCAGGGCCAGCCTGAACTACAAAGCGAGACCCTGTCTCAAAAAGCAAAAAAAAAAAAAAAAAAAAATCTACCCCCTGATGGTCTTGTCTTTTTTTGATCCTCGGTATCCCCTGAATACAAGGCTGGGAGCCCATCCTCCTGGGGAATGGGAAGGGACACATCTGGAGGCCAGCCAGGGTCCTGAGTCCTTGTGGAAGGGGTTCCTTCAGGAAAAGGGATAAAGCTCTGTGTTCTCAGTGTCATCTCCACAGACCAGGGTCTGAGTCTGACCTGTTGTGCCACCCTGGGCACAACAATAGTTGCTACAGAGACTTGGGATCAACTCTAGGAAGCTATAAGGAAGAGTCAGCCCCCTCCTATTAAAAGGAAGAGAAAAACCTGCGACCTTTCTTGTTTAACTCTAAAGGGGATTCTAGACCTAGCCCTTCAGGCCTAAAAACCAAGCATACCTCATGACGTGCCACAAGTCTCCCTGGCTCTAAAGTCATGAAGAAGAAAACCTTGGGTAGAGTTGCTATTTATAGATTTAAGGACACAAACAATAGGAGCCTAATATATTTTTTCCTGAATGAATGAACATTCCATAAATCCCACTACACCTCTGCCCTACAAACCTTCTTCCATGAAGAGTTAAGTGCCTTTGGATTCCAGGACCCAGTTAAAGTTGATCTAACTGTAGAAGTGCGATCTGTCTACTAGCCCCATTCCAACCCCTCTCCTCCTTTCCTCTTTTTGAATAGAAAGATTATCAAGCGATTTCCTAGATTTTGGCTTGGGAGAAAGAAGCAAATGACGAGGACCTCTTGCAGCCAAAGGTTGGCCCTCGCCAGCAGAGAACACAGCGCAATAGGCAGGTGGTTCTCACCAGGACCAAGGGCCACTCAGCAGCTCGAGACTTTCCGAGGGCCCTCAAAATAGGGTTTTGGACTTCAATAGTACCCCTCGGCCCAGCAGCCTCCACCCGGGCTCCTGGTCTGCATTCCCGTCCCTCAGATCCGGGTGGGCGGGGCTCGCTAACACCTTCCCAGCGGGAGGGGGTAGTCGGGGCCTGGACCCTGGCGAGCCAGTACGGGAAGCCTCCGTCACGAGCCTCCGGCGAGCAGACCAATGGGCGTCGGGGGCGTGACAAGGGCCGCCGCTCAGAGCGTTTATAACAATTTGGAAGGCGGCGCTTTGCAGCGCTCTCCGTAGCGACGGTGACTTCCCGGTGGTAACTTTCGATCTGGTTCCCGGTGCGGGACATGTGCCCCACGCTGTAAACCTCCCCGCGCAGCCGATCGATTCCTCTCGGCCCTCGCTCCCCTCCTGCGCGCTATGGAGTCATTAGCCTTCCCCAGTCGCCCCGGCCCGGCTCCCTCGTCCACCACCGCCCTGACCGCGGAGCTTCCCCGGCCCCTCGGCGACGGACTCATCAAATCGCCCAAGCCCCTGATGAAGAAGCAGGCGGTGAAGCGACACCACCACAAGCACAACCTACGGCACCGCTACGAATTCCTGGAGACCTTGGGCAAGGGCACCTACGGGAAGGTGAAGAAGGCGCGCGAGAGCTCCGGGCGTCTGGTGAGTCCTCGCGCCGCGGGCTTTGGGGCTGAGGCGTGGACCCGCGCTCCGCTCCGTGCGGGAGGAGTGTCTGAGATCCTAGGGACAGTGCTCGCGGCCCCGAGAGCCCGGGACGGCAGCTCCTTAGAAAAGATGTGATTTAAGCATAAGTTCGCGTGGAGCAGACTGTTCGTAGAGTGGAATGGAAAGAGAAAGTAGAAGGCAGACGACCAAATCTGTGTGTGGCTGTGCGGAGGAACAAGATGCAGAGGTCTCCGGCGGCCCAGCGTGCCGTGGACATCTGCACACGGGTCGGTCTACCACTCAGTTGTTACTCGCCCTCAAGACCAAATCAGAATTTCCTTAGGATGGGCTTTCTGTTCAGGAAGATGTAAAACCAGAATCTGGTGCCAGGTGCACCGGGCCTCGAGCAACCTTCGGGTATGGGGCCTTTGTGGAACTTGGCCTGTTGATTTGGGGCGTGTGAGTGTGTGTGGTAGTCATGGTAATTGGGACCTTGGGCAATTTCCTGCATCTCTGAATTCTTAGTTTCCCCTTCTGCAGGGGAAAAAAAAAAAAAAGTAGAAAACAGCCGCTAGGAAAATTGAATAAGATACAAATGTGAATTTAAAATATTCCTGATGAATAGAACTGCAGCATGAATTGATATTTCTATCTGGAAAGCCAGCCCTGAAAAGATGGTCGATTTACCAGAAGTTGGCTGACGGTAGTTAACAGCACTTCTTCTCCAGCGTGAGTGTCATCGTGGGTAGGATGTGGATGAGGGCTGGTTCAAAATACTTATTCTTTGGTTCCGCAGTTGGGGTCTTCATTTTGAGGCCTATAATTCTTTTTTTTTTTTTTTTTCTTTTTGAGACAGGGTCTTGCTTTGTAGTTCAGGCTGGCCCTGAGCTCACTATGGTGCCCAGGCAAGCCGCCGCGAACTCAGCAATCCTCCTGTCTCTGCCTCCCGAGTGCTGGTATAATTCATATTTTAACAAGCCCCGTCTAGAACAGGTGACTTGGGGATCATGTTTTTGCCAGATCTAGTTGGGTGCTTGTGAAGCATGTGTGAATGTGTGTGCAGTGTGTCTGTGTGTGCGTGTGTGTGCACACATGTGCTGTAGGTGTGGCCATAGTTTGCCCTGCTGACTATGGCAGTGTTCCTCTCCTCAGATGGTGTTTGCTTTTGCAGCCACTAGCTGGTTTGAAATTCAAGAAGTCATTTCATTGGTGAAGGAAGAGTGGATGGTAGAGAAAGGAGTGGATTATGGCCTCATCAATAGAACCGAGTATGTTTTTCCTACTAGCACCTGGCACAGTCCCCAGCTGCTTGCTGCCAGGTTACAGCTATTGGGCAATCACGTATTTCCTGGCTTTCCTTCTCTTTCTCTTTCTATAGAGCAAGAGACCAGTGAGGCTCCATGCTTGAGACTGCTGGGGCTGGACTTTGTCAAACCTTAAACTAGAAAAGGGTTGCTCATGGCTGGTGCCCTGTGCTCCTGCTCTGATGGGAGACTGGTTTGTGGGGACTGGGGCGGCCCAGAAACTGAGACTGAAGTTCAGAAATTCCACAAAGCTACTGACTGGGGTCACTGTGGGCTACACTGAGGGGAGGGAGGAAGAAGTCTCATTTGATTGAGGAGATAAATCAGCTTTTAGTGGCTCTAGGCAGGGATTCCAGATCTTATTACATCAGAACAGAGAATTCAAAAGGACTTTCTGGGCTTGTGCCTCTTGCTGTATGTAAAGAGATAAGATCGGTAGCCTGGGACCTGTTCTGAACCTCCCATCCACAGACCACCCAGGACTGCTGCTGGGAATTTGCTCAGGGTTCCCTCTTCCTCGGAAAACAGCTTTCTGCTGTGCTGATGATTTGTTGATCCTGGAGCTTTGCCTCTTCCTCACCCACCAAGCCTGCCTCCTTACTGTCCCCTCTGAAGACCAACCGGCACCTGACTCCTCAGGATGCTGCAGTGGGGAGAGGGACACAGAAGCATCCTAAGTGAATGGAGATTGCTGATGATGGCTTGATGTGGAGAAGCCTGCTGAGCAGCTTCCATCCCCATGTTCTCTCCACCTCTTTTGCACACTTCCCACTCCCAACCTGCCCAGATGGAATTAGCAGGAGCCAGATGGGATTGTAGGGAGGGAGGTGCAGAGGGGTGGGACTAATGCCGCTCCAAGAGGGCATCAGAGGAAAAACAAATATTTGCTGTGGATCTTGAACACATTCCTGGTATCCAAATGACATTTCCTCCTGTGATTCGCACAGTTCCCCTAACCACCCCTTCCCCCTAAAGAGAAAAACATATGCTGGGGGCTCTGGAATGGTAGAGGCCACCAAAACCTTGGGATAATGTGCACAAGGGGACCAGTGTGGAGAATGAGGGAAGCTCAAATGTGTAGTTCTCTGGGCTGGGCCTACCTTTCTCTTTTATATATGGAATTGCCCAGTTCAAACATTCAAAATGTTTGAAAATGACTGAGTTGATCTCAGTCTTTCATTGATGCGGGAAACTTAGGCCCAGAGAAAAGAAGTGACTTATTCTTTCTTGGCTGGTTAGTGACAGACCTGAAACAGAGGCTCCAGACTTGTCCACCCCAAGCCCCAGATGAGCAAGTGCTGAGTCTTGATCTAGAACTTGGCCTCGATGAGCCTGGGCTTGCCTCAGTGTGCTGTGTCAGTCCAGCAGTGGGCACCTGCTGCCTTTCCTGGAGCCCCAGGCAGTGCCGGGGTGGGGGAGGCGCTGGAACCAGCCCTCACCTCCCCACACGCTTGGCTCTGGTGCAGGATCCTGGGTGGAGGAACTACACTACATTCCTGGTTTTTAAACCACATCGGAGAGGCTGCCTGGCTCGAGGGTTCAAATTATTACCAGCTTTGTGACCTCAGTTTTCTCATCTGTAATGTGATGATTATATAAAGAGCCAACGAGATAATATACATAAAATGCTTAGACAGGTACCTAACATATACAACGTTATTTTCCCAGCAAGGATGGCTTTGACCAAGCCCTGCCTTCCCTTTCTTGGGGACTCCTATCCCGAGACGGTACTGCCTCAAGAAAGAGTGTGGATTATGTACAGCCTTCCTAGAGACAAGCCACTTTGGGCTCTGTTTTGTTCAAAGCCCCAGCCTCTCCTTGGGCCCTAGCTTCAGCGAATGACTCCTGCCTGGCTGGCTGCCACGCGCTTGTTCGCAGGACGCTGGCCTCGCAGCTCCTCCTGCACCTGCCGGCTCAGCAGCAGGGAGGGAGGCTGCAGTCGACTCTTGTCCTTGGGCTGCAGCCAAACCACACGATAGGGCTGGGCAGAGAAGCTCCTCACCCAGGAACCTGGCAGAGTGGGCTAGAGAGTGGCAGGAGAGAGTGGTACATTTCGGGGCTCGGGGGAAGTGGCTAGGGCTTCCTTCAGAATTTAGCCCTGCTCCCTGCCAGGCTCTGGCCAGGTGCCGTCTGGTGTTGTGGTGGGATGGTGAGCCCCCCAGCCTTATTTCTGTTCTGCTCAGCCCAGGCCAGTCGGAGTGACGTTGCCCGCTATCTAAGTGGGTCATCCCCAGCTCCTTGCCTGCTCCCAGACAGCAGCTGCTCCATGAAAGGCCAGAGAGGAGTCAAGGACCTTGGCTCTGACTCCAGGCGATAGCTATGATTGGAG
The DNA here is from genome assembly GCA_004025085.1 of Thryonomys swinderianus. NCBI lineage: Eukaryota > Metazoa > Chordata > Mammalia > Rodentia > Thryonomyidae > Thryonomys > Thryonomys swinderianus. The sequence goes on from PVIC010010701.1 coordinate 22,398, forward strand.
CTGCCCAGCTGCACCCTCTCAGCACCTAGAACCAGCATCTCTGGACCTTCTTTCCTTTTCTTTCTTTCATTTTTTTAACCCTAAGAACTTTCCACCACCCTCTCCTGAATGCAGATCATCTTTGATCTGAGTTCCTTGGAGGGAGGCAGCATCTACCAGCTGAGCCTCAGCTCTGCTCCCCAGAGTGCTGGCAAAGGAGCACACGTATTTGCATATCTCTAAATGGGATGCGGTGGCTGCGAAGTCAGGCCCAGGACAAGCCATGGGGCACAGTTCCTTCTCGGGTGTGGGAGGCAGTGCTGGGCATCTCTGAGGAGCTTTTGTCTCTGTGCAGCATTGCTCCATCTGAATCTGTTTTGATGGGTTGAGGAATTCTGGAAAAGTCTGTTCACTGTGTGCAAGATGGAGAAGGAGCCGTGGTACCTTTCCAGCATGCAGGGCTGAGAGGACAAGGGGCTCCCTGGGACAGCATCCTCAGGAATTCTGTTCAGACTGCTTGGCTGGCGCCTTCTGGGCAGAGGAGCAGAAGCAGCTCAGTGTGGAGACCAGAGTGTAGCAGGGAGCTCAGCGAACCAGCTCCCCTGTGCAGACTTATGCCTGGCCCTGTTTTCTCCACCGGGGGATCCTTGCTGCCTGTCTCTAGCCCACTGCTCAGCAGACCACCTGTTCTTCAAGAGCGCAGGTTGTCTCCTAGGGATGGTTTCCCCAGCCAAGGTGAGCTCTCTGCAGGGATGCTACAGCCTCTGGGCAAGCAGGGCCCTCAGCCGGAGCATGATCGCACCTGGATACAGTTGACAGAACAAGTCTCCCCTTGGACTAGAGGCCTTGACACAAGGACTATCCAGTTATTGCGTGAGTCCCCAAGGCCTAGCACAGCACCAGGCACCTAGGAGGCCTTCGGCAGCCTATTGCATGTTTAGAGAATCAGTGTCTTTTCATTTTTCAGAGGAGGACATTGGAACCAGCCAGGCAAGTTAACTAAGTCATCTTTTTAGTAACCTGCCTAGAGCTGCACAGTTTGACAGAGGCGAATAATGAACCAATACGTGGGTTCTTGAGGGCACCCACCGGGCATGCGCTAGTGCCTGGGTGGTTAGCGTCGGACTTGGATTTTCTCCTCTCGCTGAGTGTGATGGCCATACAGTCTCCTGTCTGGACTGGGGCAGTTTGCAAAGCCAGAGAGGCCATCATAATAATTACACTGGGACCGTGTCTGGGTATGTGGCCTTTCTACCTCTGCGATCCAGTCAGCAGTTGTTAACCTCGACCTTGGCTTTGGTCAGCTGATTTTTATTCTAGAACATAGTTCTACCTTCTAGGTGAGAACAAAGGTCCCTAAAAATTAGTTCTCAGAACTGAGACTGACTCCACCTAAGGCCAGGAAGAAAGGGGAAAATGTTATCTAGATACACTGGTCCTAGCAGTCAAAGATTAATGTAGTTGTGACTTCACTGATAAATACTTATTTGTGATTTCTATTCACCAGTAAACAAATGGTGTGTACTTTCTGTGTACTGATCTCTGCTGAGCCCTGAGCTGGTGCTATATCCTGTGGAGCGGGAGAGATTAGGGCCCGTGGTCCAGCCCCCCCATGCTCTTCTTGTCTGTCACCTGCAGGGAAGCTGATGGGAGCTTGGGACAGAACTGTGTCCTTCCTGGGATCCACCAGCCATGCAGTGACCTCCTGAGACCTAATGTAGAAGGGTGTCAAGGTTCTACTTCTGCATTGTCTGGCCACACAGAGATTTTGTCCAACACCCCAAAGACCCAGTTTTTAGAGCCCTACTTCTTTTAGGCCAGTTGTCTTTAGGGCTTTCCCTTAAGCCTATGATTTCTCTCATGGTCTGCGTTTACATGTGCACATGAACAACCGACCATCCACAAATGTCTGTCTTTGCATTTGTTTTACGTTCTCAGACATCTTGGTCTAGTGATTTGTGCTTCTATGGGGTTTATTTTATCTATTAATATACTTTTGATAGGCCTTTGTTTCTGAAGCAGTCCTGGCATTTTATCCATTGTCTTATTTTAGAAAGAAAGACTTAGTAAAAAAAAGAATTAGTCAATACATTGTCCCCTTTCTGGGAGCAAAAGGGGTGTAGAGAGAGAGGTGTGTCCATAGAAGAGAGGTGCTACTTAGAGGGGGTTCAATTCCTCTGACCCCATCCCCACCCCTGCCCAGTTCCAAACCCTTGGATTTTGCTGCTAAGCCCCTTGGAAGGACCTAGGCAGTGGCGCGGGAGGGGTGGTCCTGCCCCTGCAGCTGCAGAGTGGCCTCCCCGCCTCTCAAGGAGGAGGCTCCATGGTGACCGTCCCTCCTGCCGGCCATTGTTCTCCCTGCCTGGCTCCTGGAGGGCCCGAGAGAGAGCGGGCCTCCCTCTTTCACTGATGCAGCTTCAGGGGAGGAGCAGGGCGGAGGGCACGCCATCCCTGGCCTGTTGCCCGGGTGACCAGGCTGTCGCCATTGTGAGCAGCTCCTCTTACGGGATTAGGGCCTATTCCGCATTCTTGTCCAATGGAGGACACAGGCTGACAGGCCCCACTGTCCCCAAGCAAGCCGGAAGCCATTGTCTGCCTCCAGAGTCTGTGAAAGGCTGGATTAGAGCCCTCCCCACCCCAGCAGGGGTTTCCTTTTCTCTGTCTCCTTTTGAATCTTGAGGGGAGGCAAACTCTCCTGGGAAACTGAATGAGGAGCTATTTACATCCTCTGTGCCAGGAACCTTGGATTTCTCATAACTTGCCTATCTCCTGTGAAGAGGAAGTCTTGTATTTACCATTCCTCTCCCTGGACAAAACTTGCCGGGAACAGACTGGGCTGTTAGACACTCCACCTGCATGCACCCTACCAGGTGCCACCTTGAAGTCTCTGAGGTCACAGCCTCTGAGGACCTGTGGCATATCTACAGCTCACATCATATAGTCCGAGTGGGAAAGCCCCTCTGACTGCTGAGTGCAACCTATTTATTTCACAGAAAACAAAACCAAAGTTCTAAGATAGGGAGAGACAGCAGAGAACCTGGAGAACCTCCATCCCCGGGGGCCTGGGCAGCGCCTCACATACCCTGTGTGCCCCTGGCCTTGCTTTCCCATCAGTCACCATGCTGGGTGTTGTCTAGGAGCCTGGAGTGGGGCTTGGCAGAGAAATCCAGGCCCTCTGTCTCTCAGAAGTGCCTAAACTGCTTGGCAACTCTTCCTCCACTTTCTGTCTGTTCACTCCTTCCTTCCTGAGCCCACCATACACCAACCGGGGGATTAGGCTTCTGGTTTTTTTCCCCTCCGGTACTAGAACTGAACCTAGGGCCTTCATGATAAACTCCATCCCCAGCTTTTTAAAAAATGTATGTATGTATTTATTTATTTATTTTTTGAGACAGGGTCTCGCTTTGTAGTTCAGGCTGGCTCTGAGCTCACTATGTAGCCCAAGCAAGCCTCAAACTCAGTAATCCTCCTGTCTCTGCCTCCTGCTGGGATTACAAGAGTGAGCCACCATGCCCGGCATTGTGGTATGTGGTATTGACTGCTGGTGGGCATGAGTCTCCACGCCCAGCATTGTATGTGGTTACAGGGGATAGAACTCAGGACCTTGTGCTTGCGAGGCAGACGCCAGAACTACTGAACTAACCCTCCGGCCCCTATTTGTTTAAATTTTGAGATGGGGTCTTGCTAAGTCACTGAGTTACCCATGCTAAGCTCAAACAGGATCCTCCCGCCTCAGCCTCCCAGAGTCTGGGATTACAGTTGTGTGTCTAGCTTGAAAAGGGTTAATCCTTGTGCAGTATTTTTTACCTGTCAGGACTAAGGTAGCATGTCCTTGAGGACTCAAATTGTTTGTTTGCTTGTTGCTAGGGAAAGGACATTCCTTACCTGAAAGGATTGCTATTTCAAGTTTTTTTTTTCCATAGTTTATTTTTTTAAATTGTGGTAAATTATAAATTTTTCATTTTAACCATTTGTATAATTCAGTGATTACCCCCCCCCACACACACACACACACACACTGGACAAAGGCTGTTTTATTCCTGACATTCTGTCTCTGTTACCCCTGAGGCCAATATGCACACACAGGTCGTTCTACTTCTTCTCTTCCTCTTCGGACAGGCTCTCAGTCGACTCCTCCTTCTTGGCCTGGAAGTGCTCATGGTGCTCAAGCCTCCTTGACCTTCCCCCGAGGGCCTCAGGCTGGTCGGCTGAGTTCCTACTGGCCTTGTCCGCCTTCAGCTGTGGACACGGTAGGAGAGAACCGCTTGTTCTTGATCAGCATCCCCTTCACCTGCAGGGGCAGGCTGCAGTCAGTCTTAGGGTCCAGTTACTCCAGAGAAGCCTGCACAGACCCTTCCCCTTCTGAGGCTGGCTGTGCAGCGTCCACAGCACGGGGCCCTTTCAGCGGTGTATTCTGTAAATCCATAACCTTGTAAATCAACACACTAATCATTCCTAAAACGTTTACATTGCCCCAAACATAAAATAATAACTATCCATTCTGTGCTTCATCTCAAGTGCCCCTAGGAGGGACCTCTGTTCTACCTTCTGTCTATAGATTTGCCTCCTCTACTCATGACCTCATAGAAGTAGGATGGTGGACTATTTGTGCTTCTGTAACTGGCTTATTTCACTTGGCATAGTGTTTTCAATGTTCACCTGTGAGGAATGTGATCATTATGTACTATAAACATGTACTAAAGAAAAACAAATAAAATATGTTTATGATTCAACCATGTTGTAGCATGTCAGAATTTCACTTCCTTTTTGATTCCTGACACCACAAAATTTTTTTTCATTCTTTTTTTGTGGCTGAATAATACTCCATTGTATGTACCACATTTTGTTTATTCATTCATCTATTGATGGAAATTTGAGTTCCTTCTACCTTTTGGCTAGAAATGAGATGTTTGTAACAAATTACAGTGTCAAGGCAAAAAAATAAAAAAATTCAAAAAGGGCTAAACTTGGAATCAGCCAGTGGCCTGACCCCAGTTTGTACCATCATTGGCTGCCTGGCATGAAGTGGATTATTTGGCCTCTCTGCATTCCAGTTTCTTTACCTGTGAGGGGATAGTAAGACTTTCTGTTCCTACTTCCCAGCATTGTTGTAAAAGCCAATTCATTGAATGCAATAAACTTGGCATCCACGCAATATGCTTGGCATCCAGGGTCCAAGGGTGAGCAAAATAGTCCCAGCCCTGGTGCAGTGGGGCAAACTCCCTTTGTAAATCTAAAGCATCGGGCACATGGGTGCAGATCATTACCTTCTTTGTTGTCTGCAGACTCTGAATGAGGAGGCTGCCAGTCTGTACTGCTTCTTGCTGCGCACAGGGCCTGCTCCAGGCCCAAGGGAGAGCTTTTTCATGCTCTCCAGCCTCTTCCCACCTACCGGGTTCTCTGGGTGGGCAGACCCAGGACCAGGTTCCCAGAGCAGCCTCACACACACTTCTGTCTGCCAGGCCTTTCTCCTCAGTCTCCTGCGTTCTGTCTTCTCAGGTGGCCATCAAGTCAATCCGGAAAGACAGAATCAAAGATGAGCAAGATCTGATACACATACGGCGGGAGATTGAGATCATGTCGTCTCTCAACCACGCCCACATCATTGCCATCCATGAAGGTACAGTGCTGGCCAAGCGGAGCTAGGAGCTGGGAGCTGGGTGTGTGCGTGCATGTGTGTGTGAAAGAGGAGTCAGCACCAACGACACACAAAAGTAAAAATGACAAGGGCTTTAGAGTTGGGTCAAAGGGGATTTGAAACCTAGCTCTGAGTTAGGATAAGGCATTGAATGTCATCTCTAGGCCCCAGTTCCTCATTCGTGAAGGGGAAATCCCAGCATTGGCACAGGATGGTGCAAAACTCAAAGTGCATAATGTCACTGAGTGCCTGGCTCATGGGAGGTACTCAAGGTAGGACGAGCTTTCTGGCGTCACTGTTGGTTTCCCTGCTTGAACCCTGACCTCCCCAGCCCGGTGAGAGCCTCAGTAATCCGAGAGGCTGAAACACACATCGCCCCACACCTGTTCCAGGCCCGCGGGTGCTGTTCTTCGTGCATCTCCAGAGCCCGATTTCTTAGACTCCAGCCTGTGCTCTGAGTCACTCCCAGCACAGCACTGTCTCACACCTCTCTTAGTCTCTCTTGGCCTCCTCTCATCTGACATCAGCTTTGTCGCCCCAGCTGCCCTCTTCTGTGACCCAGACAACAAAGTGACCAAGGCAGGGTGACGAGCGAGTGGGGGAGTACCCTCCCCCACACACCTGTCTGCTCTGAGCCGTGATGTAATATTGCCTAGCTGCGAGCCAGGGGAAACAGAGGCAGCGGCAGGGAGGGAA
>PVIC010010701.1:28810-43104 GCA_004025085.1 Thryonomys swinderianus
CTTTGTAGTTCAGGCTGGCCCTGAGCTCAGCAGCCCTCCTGCCTCTGCCTCCCAAGTGCTAGGATTACAGGCATGAGCCACCCTGCCCAGCACTGTAGTATGTGGTACTGATTGCTGGTGGGTGTGAATCACCACACCCAGTATTGTTGTATGTGGTTACCCGGGTTTGAACCAGAGACCTTGTGCTTGCTAGGCAGACGCCAGAACCGCTGAGCTAAATCTCCAGCCCCAGGCTAGCTCTTGATGCCTGATTTCATGGCACAGTGTTGTACCCCTGTAAAGGCATGGAAAACCGCAGGAGTAGAGTCTCAGCCAGGCAGCCCCTAGAATGTTAGGCCACCATGTTCCCTTTGAAAAAGCACTGCTGCTGTGGCTTTGTGTCCAGCTTCCTGGGAGCTGGGACTCCTCTTAGGAGAAGCTTTGTTCCCCAGCTCCTTCCCAGAAGCCAGACAGCAATTGCTCTGGGGCTGGCCAAGCAGGCCAGACTCATAGGACCTGTTTGATGCAGAGATGCAATAGTGTGGACATACATGTTCTGACACACACTAGCTGAAGGGCCAGTCTGGGGAACCAGCTGCTCCATACCTTTCCAAGGGGCTGGAGCCAGGACAAGGCCTGAAGTGACTAGAAGGCCCCTCCTACATTGGCAATGAGCCAGCTGGGGTGGCCTGACTGCCAAGAAGCCAGCCAGCCAATTAATCACAACACACTCATTGATGCTTCGTGTATGAGGTCTTCTGCATGAGGCCTGGCCTGGGTACCCTGGATGGAAAGTCAAAGGTGGTGGGGTTGGTGACTGGCTCAGCTTTCCACAGTACTAAACAGTTCTTCACCCATTTTCATATGCTTGTTTCCCGCTCGGAGCCTGCAGGCCCTGAGCAGACATTATTGTTCAAATGTATGCAGAGGGAACACCTATTATAACAGTAGACTCCATTTTTCAAGTGCTTTGTGATGTGTCTGCTCTCAAGGGAGCTGGCTTGGTCAGACCCAACGGTGTCACTGTTCTTTATCTGTTTCTCACCCCACACCCCTGAGGTTGCCACTATTATCCCACTTTTCTAATGAAGAAACAGGCTGCATGAGTTGTCCACGATCACCCCACCAACCTGCCTCCACAGCAACTGATTTTAGAAGAGATTTGAGTGAGATCACAAGGTGGAAAAGTGTCAGGTTCTGAGCCAAAGAGCCTGGCCTTCGTTCTCCTCCAGGACTCTGCTTTCCCAGGAGTGTGCAGGGTGGTTTTCAGAATCCTCAAAAGCCTCAATTTAGAGCAAGCCACTGCCCTTGATCTTAATTTGTTCACAGAAGATACCAAAGGCCCTTTTCCGCCTGTGTTTCCTGCCCACTAGCTGACATCTTTGGAGGGAGGGCCTGTGTGGTTTTGGCCCAAGAAGGAGTGTGTGGTGCCCGTAGGGAGCGGTGTGCCTGGGAAGGCCTGACGCCCGCTTTGCTCTGCCCAGTGTTTGAGAGCAGCAGCAAGATTGTGATCGTCATGGAGTATGCCAGCCGGGGAGACCTGTACGACTACATCGGAGAGCGGCAGCGGCTGAGTGAGCGCGAGGCCCGGCACTTCTTCCGGCAGATTGTCTCTGCCGTGCACTACTGCCACCAGGTGAGCTCCCACCTGCCCGAGCCACACCCTTGGGGGTGGCCCTGGGCTCTGAGGCTGGTGTGAACCAGAGAGTCTGTGACCTTCTCCGGGTCATGGGGCAGACAGCATGGAGTCTGGACTCGCAGCCAGCATGTTGGTGCCTCTTCCTTACTGTGTCGCGGCTGGGAATCGAAGGGCCTGTGGTTTCTTGCATTCTCTGCCACTGAAATTGGGGTCCCGGCCTAGCCTGCTGTATCTGTGCAGCTCCCTTTGTATCTGCCACACATCCCCCTTCCCCTGACTCCACTCTCTCTTGCAGAACGGGATTGTCCACCGAGATCTCAAGCTGGAGAACATCCTCCTAGATACCAATGGAAATATCAAGGTGAGCCCCTCTTATAGCTGCCAGACTTTCCCCGTCTCACCCTTAATTTTCTTCACTGTATCTGGCCACACAGCTCTGAGCTCTGAGTGGGTTCCTAAAGGAGTGGGCAGAGCACAGACTTCTCTGTTGGTACCATTGGCACTGTTAGAGACCTTGATCATCACTCGTGCCAACCCCTGTGTGCCCAAAGGAGGGGGACAGAGACCTCAAAAAGGGGTAGCTTGACAGTGTCACTTGGCTAGCAAGTGGCTGAGCCTGGGCTAGAACCAAGACCTCTGACTCACAGCCCAGTGCTTGTGGGATGTCACAAGACTGACAAGGGTTTGGATCTAGGATCAATTCAGTAGTAGTAGAGACAGGGCCATGCGCACACTCACATGCATGCAAGCACATACAATCAAATCTGCTGAGATTAGACAGCCTTTTGGCACCTTTTCCAACAGGGGAGCACCCCAAGTGCCAGCTTCCTGACTCCTCGCACTGGTGGATTCCCGTGCTGAAGTGGTTCCATTTCTGTCAGTCAGGGGATCACAGTGACAGGTGAACTGAGATCTCAGTACCAGAAGGGGAAGTGGTTAGAGCCTGTGAAGTGGAGGGACTGCATGGTGGGCACCGGGAGGGTGACTGCATGCTGAGCCTCCTCGGAGTCCTTTTGACCCAGACTGTGGACTCCTCTGAGGTTCCTGACCTGTGCCCAGTGGTGTCCTGGTGTCCTTCCCCTTACCCAGCCAGTTCCTGGAGCAGGTGGGGCTTCCTTTGATGCTGACCGGAGTGAGGGGAGGGAAGGCAGGGCCACTGAGCACACAGCCTGGATAGGCACACACTCCTTTTTGTACCGGCCATAGGCCTTGTTATGGGCTTCACCTGGTAACTGCTTGATAAGGGGCCAATAAAACCATAAACAAAGGAGCGAGTTTCATAAACAGCCCCTCCCCACAGGGGGCACAGCAACCATCTGTGGAGTGAGGAGGAGCAACTGGGCATGGCTGCTCCCTGCTGCTGAGAGATGGAAAGGAGCTTAGGGACTATTGAAGCCTCTGGAGCCCTCAGACTCAGAAGCTCAGGGAATCCTGCACAACAGTCCTCTTCTGGGCTAGAGCCACAGCCCTGATCTTTGTCCTGCCCTCCCCGTACCTCTTAGTGCCCTCTGTGGGCAGAGAGATGAGCCCTGATGGGGGAGGGCTGTTCAGGCCTGACATGGATTATCACACAGGGCCTTCCCTGCTCTCAGGGCAGTGGCAGTGGCGGTGGCAGTGGCGTGAGATTGCACCTCCTCTTCCATCTGGCTGGCCCTCCGTGTAGTGCGAAAGTGTCCGCTGAGCCTCATCGAAGGCTGTCCCTGTGCTGGCAGCGGCAGGTGGTGTGAGGAGGTCCGTACGAGAGACTATCGTCAGGCTGGAAGACAGCTGATGAGCCGAGAGCTGCAGGGAGCCACTAGAAACTATAAGGCATCATGGGAAAAGATCTGCGCCCTGAAGGGCTTCCTAGAGGAGGCAGGCACACAGGAGCAGGGTGTGTGCAGGCAGGGGACGCGTCCCTGGGGTGGAACACAGCACACCTGAGCAAAAGGGTCTGCAAGTCATCCCAGGGCCCCATACCTCTGCCGACATGCTCTTTGTTGACACCGATCCTTGGGGCACTTTCTTCCAGTGCAGGCTGGGAAGCCAAGGGCTCCTTTCCTCCTTCTGGGGTTTCCCCAGCATCTAGAGGATGGCTGGCTGGGAGCTTCAGAGCAACCTAGGCCTTGGCGTGACTTCATCCATGTTTGTCTTGTTCCTGCAGATTGCTGACTTTGGCCTCTCCAACCTCTACCACCAAGGCAAATTCCTGCAGACGTTCTGCGGGAGCCCCCTCTACGCGTCACCCGAGATCGTCAATGGGAAGCCTTACATGGGCCCAGAGGTGAACGGCCCCTTCTCCACCTGCCTCAGTCACCTACTGAGACTTCAGCCTTAAGGGAGGGGTGGGCTAGTTTTCTAGTCATTTCCTTTTTCAGAGCATAGAACTCAGGTCCCCAGAGCAGTGACCTGAAAGGCCTCTAGCCAGGGTTAGCAGAACTGGTACTAGATGACTCCCCGTCTCCTGTCCCTGCCGCCCTCCTTGTTCTCATTACCCTCCAGCACCCAGTGCAGCTCCCAGGAGTGCCAGGGCAGCTGTCACAGAATCAGAAGGGTGGCCTGGCCTTGGCTCTGTGCTTGTGGCTTTCCTTCCCCAGGAGGAGATGGGCAGCATGTGCCCTATGAGCCTCAGCACCTTGTGGTCCCCTCTCTGTCCCCAAAGATCATCTTCGGGTCCCCTGGGCCTCCCCATCCTCCACTGTGTCCCTCTGGAGGTGAGGCTGGTGGCTCCCCAGCCCACAGCACAGGGTTTCCCTGCCAACTGAACCCTCGCTCCCTCTCCCTCTCAGGTGGACAGCTGGTCCCTGGGCGTCCTCCTCTACATCTTGGTGCATGGTACCATGCCCTTCGACGGCCAGGACCATAAGACGCTGGTGAGGCAGATCAGCAATGGTGCCTACCGCGAGCCACCCAAGCCCTCCGGTGAGTGCGGCCTGATGTCCTCCGGGCCTAAGTGTGCACCCCTGACTTCCAAGGCCCGAGTTAAACAGTGGCACTGAGGTCCAGACTGCAGTAGCCCATTGTGACCTAGAGTAGAGCAGGATACCCTCGCCGGTCACCCCTGAGACCTGAGGAGAGAGGGGGCATCTGCCCTGTCCTCCCCAAGGAGCGTGCTGGCTTCTGTCTGGGAAGTGCTTCCTCAGATCTAACTTAGACCCTTTGGCTACAGTGGTCGGTTGCTTTGTCATCATCCCCAGAGGTCTCTGTCCTTCCACATGCGATGTAGAAGGGGGAGGAGCCCATAAGAGCGGTGGTTTACTGAGGAGCACGGTCCCCACCCGCAGAGGGCTGAGTGTCACAGAGACAAAGGAAGGTGCACTTGATGTGTACATTCCAGCGGCGGGTAGCCGAGAGGTCACAGGACAAAGAGGCGATTGTACAGTCTGCTTGGGAAAGCTGGCCTGGGCCCGGCCAGGGCTGTGGCACGTATGGGGCCCAAGGGCAAGCAGATCTTGCTTATACATGGACCAGCCAGTGAGAGGGGGCCGCTGTGTGGCACCCTTTCTTGCAACCGCCAAACTGAATCCCCTGCCTCTGTCTTCCAGATGCCTGTGGCCTGATCCGATGGCTACTGATGGTGAACCCCACCCGCCGGGCCACACTGGAGGACGTGGCCAGTCACTGGTGGGTCAACTGGGGCTATGCCACCCGTGTTGGGGAGCCAGAGGCTGTGCGTGAGGGTGGGCACTCCGGCAATGACTCCACCCGAGCCTCTGTGGCTGACTGGCTCCGCCGATCCTCCCGCCCGCTCCTGGAGAACGGGGCCAAGGTGTGCAGCTTCCTGAGGCAGCACGCACCCGGTGGGGGTGGTACAGCCCCTGGCTTGGAGCGCCAGCACTCACTCAAGAAGTCCCGCAAGGAGAATGACATGGCTCAGTCTCGCCAGAGCGACCCAGCTGAGGATGCCTCCCCCCGTCCTGGGAAGGGCAGCCTCAAGCTGCCAAAGGGCATCCTCAAGAAGAGGGTGTCGGCCTCCTTGGAGGGGGCACAAGTGGACAAGCAGGAGCCCAGCCCTGTCCCCGAGGGCACAGGACAGGCCGCCCCCCTGCTTCCCAAGAAGGGCATCCTCAAGAAGTCACGGCAGCGTGAGTCGGGCTACTACTCCTCTCCGGAGCCCAGCGAGTCTGGAGAGCTCCTGGATGCCGGTGATGTGTTCGTGAGTAGGGACCCAGAGGAGCAGAAGCCACCACAGGCACCCCCGGGGCTGCTCTTTCACCGCAAGGGCATCCTCAAAGTCAACGGGAAGTTCTCCCGCACTGCCTTGGATCTCACAGCCCCCGCCACCTTTGGCTCACTGGACCAACTGGCCGCCCCTCAGCCCCCAGCCAGGGCCAGCCGCCCCTCCCCATCAGGAGCCGTGAGTGAGGATAGCATCCTATCTTCTGAGTCCTTCGACCAGCTGGACTTGCCTGAACGGCTCCCTGAGCCCCCTCTGCGGGGCTGTGTGTCTGTGGACAACCTCACCGGGCTGGAGGAGCCTCCCTCACAGGCCTCGGGCTGCCACCTGAGGCGCTGGCAGCAGGACCCAATGAGCACTAGCTGCTTTTCCCTCACAGACTGCCAGGAGGTGACTGAGGCCTACCGCCAGGCGCTGCAGGTCTGCTCGAAGCTCAGCTGATGGGCCCAGGGTCCTGGCCCGGCCCGGGCAGGCTCTAAGATGCAGCTGGCTGCACTTTGTAGGCACAGCGCTGTCCTCAGGACCGGCATCTCTCTCAGCTCCGAAGGCTGAGGGTCAGCACTGGAGCTCTGGATGGGAGAGCAGGCGAACAAAGTGCCACAGGGTTCATTGTCTCCCACCTGATGGAACCAGGAAGTAATATAGGAATGGGAAGGCGAAAGCACTGTCCGGGTCCCATGTCTTGTAGCCATGGAAGGGCTGCAGAGACCTGAAGAGAGTGCTCCAGCTGGTGCTGCCTCTGGCCTGCTGAGTTTCACTCCTTGTGCCTTCTGAGCACAGCAGCCCCACCGAAGTGGGGATGGACGGTCCAGGCAGTCACACCCCACCAAGCACTGGAGCTGGGGGGCCTGGCAGCACCCTCCCTTGTGGTCCCCAGAGGAAGACATATCCTCTGCTTCCTCAGAGCTCTCTTCCCATTCTCCACTCCAAGACCCACCTTCTGGAAGTTGCTGCTTAGGAACCTAAAGGCTTGAAAAGGCCCCTGGCCTTACCTCAGGAGTCCAAGTTCCTCTGGACCCACCTTGGACCTCAAAGACTCAAACTTCTGCCTCTAAGCTGCTCCTGAAGTCCAGACTGTTGATTTGTCTCTTTCTCTGGGCTTTCAAGACCTTAGGATGTCCTTATTTATTTTTGAATAGTTTATGTTCTCTACTCGGTGTTTTTGTTTTTTAAAAAAGTGAATCTTGCTGTTTTGAATAATGTGAATGCTGTGTTCTCGTGGAAGTTCCTGTCCAAGGAGGTATCTCTGCAGGATGGCACATGATCAGGAGAGGGGTCTTTTACAAACCCACATGTTTTTGCACCATCTGGAAATGGACTGCTGGCTTCCTTCATGTCGCACCCTGATGTTGTCTGTCCTCTTTTGTGCCCAGAAAAAAACACTCCATTAAAACCAGAATAGTGATTTGGGAAATGGCTCCTGTTGATTAGTGGGTGGGGATGCACGCAGGTCTCTCAGCCTGAGCTGCGGGTGGTGGGACACAGAAGCTGCCTTTGGACCAGGTGAGGCACAGCCCTTGCTCAGTCCGCGCGCTCAGCCCTCAGCTCCCCACACGCCTAATAATAAGACCCTCCTAAGCTCCAAGCATCCCCAGACTCCCGCCTCTCCTGCAGTTGCAGCTCTGGCCTGACCCCACTGAGCGTTCAGCAAAGGAGCACTGGGCCCGCCGAGGGACCGCGTAGCTCCCCCTGCCGGTGACCCTGAGGAAGGACGGCGGGCGCTCGTCCCGCCCCGCCCCCCGCCCCAGCCTTCCTCCCGCCGCCCCGCCCCCTACTGCTCGCGGACGCCCCCGCAGCCTTTATTCTCCGGCTGCCCAGAAATCCCCGTTCCTCCAGCGCCGCGCTCCGGCTTGCTCGGCCCAACTCCAGCCCCCGCCCCCAGGAGTGAAGAATGCCCGGAATGCGCACCCCCAGGCCAGCCCCAGCCCCCTGCGGAGCACCCGCCCTTGCCTGTGCCACTGGGAAAGTCCGGGCCCGGCTCCAGGACTGGGAAAGGAAGAGGGACGGGGCCAAAGTGCAGCTCGGCCAGTCCCCAGCGTCTCCAGGGCCGAGCTGCCCTGGAATTCACAGCCATCCACCTCCAGTTCTAGTCGGTTCCGGCTCCCGGCTCCCCGCTGCGCCGCACCTGCCCTTGGCCAGCGGTCGGTGTCTGTCCAGTAGGGAAGCCGACCTTTCCTCTCCTACTTGCAAAGCCGTGGGGAGACGAGGCCAGAACACACCTGCGGGGTGCAGGTGGGACTGCAGGATAGGGGTGACCCCTCCTGAGAGCTGTCCAGCTGGTACTGCTCCTCTCGTAAACGCCAGGGGAGATGCAGGGGCTGAGCCTGGAGCTCGCTGAGGGAATGTTCCCTGGGTGAGGGGAAATGGCTACCTAGATGGGCTTGGAGCCCAGACAGGTTAATAAATCAGACCTCTGCTTCTAGGAGGCTGCAGAGCCATAGGTCAGGTCGCATAAATAAGTTAAACTCAGTGGGAAATCGTGCAGCTGATGTTGAAAAGGAATTTGGAGCAAAGAATGAAGCACTGCATCTTGGGAGATGGCTGGCCTTTATTAAGTACTTTATGTGTGTTTTCTGATTTCATTCTGACTGTAGCTTTGTTAAGAGCCGTTCTCATTTGACAAAAGAAATGGAAACTCAAAAACATTAAGTAACTAGCCTCGCTAATGAGTAGGAAAAGCAGATTTCAAACCCACATCTAAGGGAGGTCCAATCTTGTTGGGGAAGGGAATTCAATTTGAACTAGATGGGGTTTGGAGACTTGTATAAAAAAAGATGAAAGTGATTAGACCAGCGTGCTGGGAGGCTAGGCAAGAGGATTGCAAGCTTCAGTACAGCCTCAACAGCTTTGCAAGACCCCGACTCAAAATAAAAAGTAAAAAACACCTGGGTATGTAGCTCAGCTCAAAGGCCATGGATTCAATCCCTACTACTAGGGAGAGGAAAAAAAACAAGAATAGATATGATTGGAAGTACTAATATTCACTGGGCATCTATTACATGCCCTGTGTAAGAAAAATAGCAATAACCTTGACTGCAAATGCCCTGGTTTCTACAAGCCCCAAGAGGGAGCTAGTAAGACAGAGTGCCAGGCAAATTTGTGATCCCAGGGAGGCTGAGGCAAGAGGGTCACAGTGAGTTGGAGCCTAAGCTACAGAGTGAGTTAAAGCCTGCTGTGCATGACAGAGCAAGACCTTGTCCTTCAAAAAAAAAAGAAAGAAGAAGAGGAAAGGAAAGGGAGGGCAGGAAAGGAAGGCAAAGGGAGATCACCAGGAAGGTCCTGTTCCTAGTACACAGGAGGGAAGCCGGAAGGGAGGGAGGGAGAGGACAGAGCCCTCCAACCTTTGTAACAGGTCTGCAGGTGCCAGGCTGCTTTGTGAGGAGGAAAGGCAACACAAGGTGTGGGCCTGCGACCTAGGTCTGCCTATGTTCCATCAGTTTAACCCCGGGGGGGAGCCAGGTTGTGAGCGGCCCTTGGCAACGGAGCAGTGGTGAGAGGACGGGGAGGCCTCGGATCTGGGCTCCAGAGACCTGGCCCATCTGCACAGCCTTTCCTTCACCTGCCAGGACACTGCATACCCAAAACATTCCAGAAAGCAGGCTCGGGGCTGACGCCACCAGGGCCGGCCCACCAGGTCGAAGACTGCAGCTGTGAAAATGTTCAGTGCTGCCCCAGTGCTTCCGGAATGTCAACAACCCAGACGTGGAGGGGCAGGAAAGGCTCAGAAGGCTGCTCTCAGCGGAAACCCCTCTCTCAGTGGTGCCTTGGGTGCCCTGCCCTGGTGGGGGTGGAACTCGAAGGCTGACTGCCAACCAAATGTGGCCGTGAACACTTGTGCTACTAGCACTATGAAAGGCTGAGGCAGGAGGGTTGTAAATTAATCACCTGTAATCATAACACTGTGGGAGGCTGAAGCAGGAGGATTTCAAGTCTGAGCTAGCTTGGTTAACTTAGTAACTTAGCAAGATCTTGTCTCAGGAAAGAAAAAAAGCTAGGGATAGAGCTCAGCATGAAGGCCCTGAATTCAACCCCAGTACCACTTTAAAAAGAAAAGATGACAGGGTGTTTTTGGAAAGAAGAATAGGTTACAGGCCATGGCTCAAAGTGGCATCACAACTGATGGGGGTGAACAGGGAAATGCAGGATCCAGCCAATAAACAACAACTCACCAAGACGTCTGCTTACTGAGGGCCCAGCGCACAGGCAGCTCTGGGAGTGTATTTGTGAGCAAAATGACAGCTCTCCGTCTTCGGGAGCTTCTACCCTAGTGGAAGAAGACACAGCAAGAAGTATAATCACTAAGTAATTATGGTGAAGGTCCTAAGTATTAGGGACATTGGGAGGGGCTCAAGGGTGAAGGGTTAGGGAACACCATTTCGATGCCACCTATTTGAGAGAAGTATGTTCCAGATGGGGACAGTAACACCCCCAGCTCAAGGCAGAAGCAAGTTCCACAAGTCCAGCGAGCCTGGAGCAGCATGATGGGAGAGTAGAAGACGAGTCAGGAGGGAACGGGACTGGGCAGTGTAGATTTAATGGGGCCTGAGCCACTAGTGGGTTGTTGCTTTTATTCTGAGTCATGTGGGAAGCCACTGGAGTCCTCTGGGCCGATGAATGATGCGATCTAATTTCAAGTTAAGAAAAAAGTCACTTGGGAGGCTGAGGCAGGAAGATCACTAAGTTCAATGCCAACCTGGACTATATAGTGAGTTCCAAGCCAGGCTGAACTTCATTTAGACCCTGTCTCAAAAAGTGAAAGCAAAATAATGAAAAAAAGAAAAGAAAAGAAAAAGAAAAAAAGTCCTCTAGCTACTTGTTGAGAAGAGCACATTGGGAGATCAAAGTTGGAAGCAGGGAGCTGGATTCTGGAAAAAATGGGGCTTCTGCAGGAATCATAGCAGCAAAGAAATGAGACATCATCAGATATGGGAACTTTTTTCTTTTTGAGACAGGATCTCAATGGGGTGTCTGGTGGGCCTTGGGCCCACACCAATCCTCCCTCCTCAGCCTCCCCAGTGCTGAGATTACATGTTTTGAAGGGGAACCAACAGGCTTTCTTGAAAGATTAGACATAGGTACAGAGGAAAAAGAGGAGCCAAGAATGACACCATGGCTTTAGCCTGAAATCGGTGGACAGAGCATCCATTAGGTGGGGAGCGAGCGGAAAGGGGGCAAACTTGAGCTGATGAGGGGCACTTAGACCTCGGAGCGCAGATGAACGATAAAGGTATCTGGAATTTGGGGAAAGACTTGGGTCAGCGATAGAGATCTGGGAATTTTTCTGGAATTCTTGCTTTGGGTCAAAAATCTAACTAA
The DNA here is from genome assembly GCA_004025085.1 of Thryonomys swinderianus. Lineage (NCBI taxonomy): Eukaryota > Metazoa > Chordata > Mammalia > Rodentia > Thryonomyidae > Thryonomys > Thryonomys swinderianus. The sequence goes on from PVIC010010701.1 coordinate 39,901, forward strand.
CTGATCTCTGACGTCTTCCTGCAGTAAACATTCTAGGACTAGAGCCAGACCTGGTGGCGCACTCCTGTAATACTAGCACTCAGGAGGCTGAGGCAGGAGGATCTCTGGGCATTCGAGGCCATGTGGGCTACATAGTGAGTTCAAGGCCAGATGGAACTATGTCTCAACAACAACAGAGTTCTAGGATATGTTGAATAGGGAAGCTGCTCTTTGCCATGCCAATCAGTTGCTCACATGAACTTCTGGAGGAGGTGGCATCTGGAGCTGGAGAGGCATGTTCTGCCAGCTTGGTATCTGCTTTCTCCTCTGAGTAAAGCTCAAGGGGCTCCCTCTTAGAGACAGGAGGAGGAAAGTGGGGGGGGGGGAGTGGGTCTTTATATAGTTTAACTTTCCTGAGCCTCAGTTTCCCTATCTGTACTAAGACTTCTCAAGACCCTCAAGTTCTGCAACGCTATGATTGTTCAGTTTCAAAGACTTTTCAGATTTCATAAGAATGCTTGAGACAAGGTGCCACAGGCTTCTTTAAACTGCAACTTTAAACCGGAGACTGGGCAGCATAACATTCCAGGTTGGAGCAGGTGTGTGGCTGGGAACCCTTACTTTCAGGACTGGGGCTCTAAAGCTTGAAGATTGCCCAAGGTGACATCCCAAAGGAGCCCTGTCCCTGAGGAGTTTGTATGTGGGGGATGAAGCTTTTCTGAGGTTGTTAAACCGTTTTTCTTTCTCTCCTGCCTCTTTTGGACTCAGAAACCTCCCTCACCAACCCCCCTTGAGAGACCCCCATCCTTTCAGTGGTCTCTTCCCCTTCTGCTCCCTCCTGAGCCGACCCCACCTCCTCCTTTCTCCCTTTGTCCTCTCCAGGGGCCTCCAGCCGGCTGGGAGTGAGTCATCCTAGAGGGGAAGGGGCTTCAGTCCATAAATGGACAAAGCCCCAGCTGAGTTTCAGTCTCTAGGAAAGGCCAGACCTCTGCCCTCTCCCCCAAGGAATTCCCCCAGAAGAGGAAGGCGTCTGGGACCGGCTTTGACAGGATGGGATTCTAGAAATAGCTGAACTTTTTAGGAGGTAGTTTCATCTGATTCAGCTTCCCTGATAAACAGACACTGCCGGCTAGGACTTCCCCAGCTCCCCAGACAGGGCCCATTTCCTGGCTGGAAGTGTTCAGCCAGGCCTTGGAGCTCAGCCCACACAGGCCTCCCCAGACCCTGAGACCCTCGCCTCAGCCTCTCACCCTCCCAGGTCGGAACGTGAGCTCAAGGCGGCACCTGCCTGGGCTCTGGATGGTCCTCTGGCCTTTGCAGCTGGACTGACCACATGCCCGGCCTGAAGTTGGAAACAAAGGTGAGGTGACCTGGCCGAGTTCCCTGGGCAGTAGATTCCATGTGCCCCTCCAGCCTGGCCTCGTGTCAGCCAGGCCCCAGCTGCAGGCACCATCTCTAGCACCGTTTCATAGCCTCTGCTTATCGCCAGCTTTCTATTGGCCAGCACAGATCGGTCTCTGCCGTGGACTCCTGGCCTGCTTTGCTCCCTCCCGAGAAAGGAGGGGCCACTCTAGAGGCCGGGAAGGGCCTGGGAGAGCTGGCTGCCGGACAGGGCTTCCTGCACACGGGGGCTGGGGTCACCTTGAGACCTTGCCACCATTCAGGCCAGGGCCTCTCCTTGCTAACCAGATGCTTGCTTGCCAACGGACCTGGGCAGACTCCCAACGCTCTGGAAGATGGGCACATTCCCTCGAGATGCCAGGGTGTTCCTTCACACTGGAAAACATCCTGGCTGCCTGAGCCACCAGACACCTGGGGCTGCTGATAAGCACATTCCCCACCCCTGCGATGCCACACAAGGGGAGCCCGAGGTGTGTGTGTGGGGTGGTTGCCTGGGCAGCATGGAGCCAAGTGCTCTGCGTTGTGGTGCTAACCTCTTGGCCAGGAATAGCAGGTGGTCACATTCGGGGCACCCTGGCCGGGCACAGCTCCGGACAGTGCCCTCCACACAGAGCCATGGAGACACCCTCTCCAGGTTAGCACAGTTGCTCTTCTGCCAGAACCTAAGGGTGTCCTGGAGAGCCCCTCTCCCTGTCCACCCTCACCTGTCACTACAGCGTAAAGCAAGATGGTGCGGGAAACTGGTGTGTGTGGAGCACATCAGGATTTCGGTCCTCGGGACTGAGAGCAGGATGCAGCTTGCTTTCCCTGGCCAGCCCTCAGATGGGGCTGGCAGTTCAGCGGGGGGAAACACTGGCTTTTACAACTCACTAATCCACAGTTACAGATTTCTTTGTTCCTTCTCCACTCCCAATGCTTTGTGTGACCATTAAAAAAATGAAAACTACCCTTGAAGACCTATCCCCTAATAAACCCATCAATATACACTGAAGCCTTAGTATTGTTCTAGGTGCCATGGAAAATATGGAAGCAATTAAGACGCAGTCCCCTCCCTTGAGGAATTTATGCCTAATAAACTTGGAGCCGTAAACTAACACCTACAGGATGGGTTAAGCACAGACACGAGCAAGCGGAGGGCGCCGGTCTGGGCAGGGTGCAGTAAGATGCTCAGGTGCCCCTGAGCGTCACACACCATCACACAAGAGGACGGCGGGAGGGCAGAGGAGGCTTGCGGAAGTTTGTTAGAAGAGCGCACTGTGGTAGAGTGAACAGAGCGATGCTCTGGGGTTGTGCAGGGTGCAGTCCCGCTGTAGTCAGCCTGCCCTTTCGGTTGGTGGGGGTAGGATGCAAACCACTTGCTTGTGTTTGGGCAGCTGCTTCCATGAGTGTGGAGGTCTGTACCGAGAGCGACTGATAGGTGTGAACCCGGGCCCAGACTGTGGGCCTGTTGCATCTTTAAGATCCTTAGGAATTTTTTTTCCTCTTTTTGTTTCATCTCTTCTCCCTTTCCTCCTTCTCTCTCTTCTTTCTTTCCTCCTTTCTTTCTTCCTTCCTCTCTCTCTTTTTTTTTTTTTTTTTTCTTTTTGGAGACAGGGTTTCGCTTTGTAGTTCAGGCTGGCCCTGAGCTCACTATGGTGCCCAGGCAAGCCGCCGTGAACTCAGCAATCCTCCTGTCTCTGCCTCCCGAGTGCTGGGATTACAGGCGTGAGCCACCACATCCGGCATTGTGGTATGTGGTGTTGATTGTTGGTGGGCATGTCTCCACGCCCAGCATTATATGTGGTTACCGGGGATCGAACTCAGGTCCTTGTGCTTGCGAGGCAG
>PVIC010010702.1:0-42902 GCA_004025085.1 Thryonomys swinderianus
GTCCATTTTTCCTCTCCCACCTCCTTCGATTCAACTCCAAGCACTGGACAGTCCTGAGCCGACTTCCTTCAGTCCTGACCACGCTGGAGTCAGGCCGCAGCCATACTGTCTGACCGGCACAACTACAGGCGGGCAGGGAGCTCAGGTGCTGGGAATCGGCTGCTTTGAAAACACACACGCTGAACCTGACCCCACTCACCAAAGGCCCTCGGAAATGTGAGTGTCAAACTTCCCATCTGGTGTTCTGCAAAAGCAAGATACTCCTCCTTTCAAGTGTGTATGAGTTGTTTTTGTTTTATTTTACTAGTGAATTTTATTGTATGGATAGGGGTTCACAATGTAGCCCAGGCCAGCCTCAAACTCAAGATTCTCTGACATCAGCCGACCAGGTAGATGGGATTAAAATCAGCTTGGTGGGCCAGAGATTTAGCTCAGTGGTTCTGGTGCCTGCCTCGCAAGTGCAAGGTCCTGAGTTTGATCCTGGTAACCACATAGAATGCTGGGCGTGGTGACTCATACCTGTAATCCCAGCACTCGGGAGGCAGAGGCAGGAGGATTGCTGAGTTCAAGGCTTGCCTGGGCTACATAGTGAGCTCAGAGCCAGCTTGGACTACAAAGCGAGACCCTGTCTCAAAAAAAAAAAAAAATCAGCTTGGCTATTTGGAAGAATTTTGTCTCACATAGATACTTCACAGTCCCTGGTGCCCAGAAAACCCTGTGCGGAGGCATGCTTTGACAGTGTGGGCCGGGAAAACAATCTTAGAATCAAGGCCTTGCTGGGCTGTTCTGCCCCTCCATCCTTCTAGAAGCGCAGAAGGGTCTCCTCCATCTACCCAGGTGCGCTGAAGGAAAATACAACCATCTTTAGTCTTACTGCTGAAACTTCATGAACCAAAAAAAATTAAATCCATGATACAGAAGAAGAGACTGAAAAATCAAACCCTACACAGCCAGCACAGAGGAATGCTGTCCCAGGATGCAGTCTCTTGTCTGGACTCATTTCTCTCTTTATTGTTCACGTCTGGTAACCCTCTAAAACTGACCACAGGCCCCCCACTCTCTGTCCCCAGAAGGGTGTATTTAAGCTTCAACCATCTGGCCCCTTCATATTTACAGGACTCCTGTGTATATGTGTCTGTTAATAAATCTGTATGCTTTTTCCCTCCTTTGTAATCCACCCATTTCAGTGTAGTTCAGAAGATCAAAACAACAAACCTTTTTTTTTTTTTTTTTTTTATATAGGGTCTCGCTTTGTAGTTCAGGCTGGCCCTGAGCTCACTATGTAGCCCAGGCAAGCCTCGAACTCAGCAATCCTCCTGCCTCTGCCTCCCAAGTGCTGGGATGACAGGCGTGAGCCACCACGCCCAGCACTGTGGTATGTGGTATTGATTGTTGGTGGGCGTGAGTCTCCACACCCAGCATTGTATGTGGTTTCCAGGGATCGAACTCAGGACCTTGCGCTTGCGAGGCAGGCGCCGGAAACACTGAGCTAATTCTCCGGCCCAAAACGACAAACCTTTTAGAGGGAAAGTCTGCCTGTTCCTAAGGATCCTTTATAATGACCACGTTTAGAGATATCTTTTATGTGGACACTGGCAGGTGGTGAGAAAAACAGAGGAAAGCACTGGGGTAGAGAGACAGCACCCAGGCCAGAGAGGAGTGATGGGCTCGGTCAGATACCAAGCCTTCCAGTCCTGGCTGGAGGTGTCTCTACTAACTCTTTCTGTCCTTTGATTATTTATTAAAAAATTAACTCTCCATCCTGCCATATATTGAAAATAAGATTAGTATCAGCAGGACATGAACTCCACAATCACAAAGGAAATGGAAAGATCATACTGGTGTTATTCAAACCCCACACCCTACCTCTTACATGCTAAGCAAATGTTATACCACTAAGCTATGTCTGCAGCCCTCTGTGTAGTTCAAACACAGAAAATTTTTATTTTGTTTCTTGGGACAAGGTCTCACTATGTTATGTAGACTACATTGGCACTGAGCTCACTATGGAACCCCAGAGTGGCCTTGAACTTGAGGTGATCCTCTTGCCTCGGCCTCCCAAGGATTACAAGCATGACTGTGCCACCATGCTCAGCTAATGTGGGGAATTAAACTAGTAAATCCGGGAACAAACACACTGGGAAAAGCTGAAAGTGTGGCATGGTGGGATACCACCACTGAGAGAAACCAGAAGGGTCAGTCTCAGTGCTACCAACCACATATAATCCCCCTCATGGAAAAACAGCCAGCATGAAAGGAGAAGAAATCTATCTAAGGAAGCTCAACAAGGCCAAAAAAAAATTTCAAAGCAAAAATCCTTTAAGGTCCATCAGGACAGGGATCAACCTGGAGTCACAGAGTGGCCCTGGCCTGTCCAACACCATTGGTAACTGAACAAAAATTTTAAAACCTTCCTATTCACACATGATATGAATCACTTAATCAGCAGTGGAACAGACTCAAGTAACCAGGTTTAACCACAGCTAAGCTACAGAGACTTGGGGCAAGAGCCATCAGGGGAATCAAGGAACAGCTGTGCCTCAGGCACAGTATAGCTGAGCAGCTAAGAAAAAAAGGAACACTGTGATCTCTTTTTCTCCTCTAACAGACTTACTGAATTTTGGGCCACAAAATACTTGGCAGATCACCTACTTCAACTTTCTCATTTCACGGGGAAAACTGAGTTTTGAACAAAGGAAGGACCATCTCAAGACCCAGCTATGCAGATCATAAAACCCACATTTCTTGATTTTAGACGATGAGAATGCAGGTTCTCAAAATGAAACTTGTGGTTTGACAAACCTAAGAATGCTTTTTCAGTCAAAAGTTTATGCCAAGTTCATCTTATCATTTTTTATAGCTCCCTATTATTTGTTTGTGTCTTGGTTTATGTGCTCTGTTTTTATCTGTCAGTAGGACCTCTAACAAATCCCCCAAAAGGAACCACTGAATTCATGGGAAGATGCTATACAGATAATCTTCGAGCACGTGGCATATGTGTTCTTTTTTTTTTTGAGACAGGGTCTCACTTTGTAGTTCAGGCTGGCTCTGAGCTCACTATGTAGCCCAGGCAAGCCTCAAACTCAGCGATCCGCCTGTCTCTGCCTCCCGAGTGCTGGGATTACAGACGTGAGCCACCACACCCGGCTACATATGTTTTCTTAACAGTAACGGTAAAACCAGGTTCCGTTAACCAGCTAACCTATTGTCAGGTACTGTGACACAACATATTATCTTGATCTTCAGCAAACATATGAGCTAAGTTGTAATTTGGACCATAATGAGGAAAATGAGGAGAGGGTTTATGCTTTTCTCCATTATAATCTCTTGCAGCTCACACTCCTGCCGCCTTCTTTATACAGAGCCTTACAGAGGACCCTGGACACAGGCACAACATCACATATCCCCAGAGCAGCGCAGTAACCACAGCTTTAGCAAAAGTCCCAAGTTCTGAGAGAGTGAAGGGTGATCAGGCTGGGCCCCTCCCAGAAACCTGTTTGGAAGGTGTCCCAGAGGGGTACTGGTTTCTGCCCCCCCCAACTTTGATCATCAGATTTATCTCCAAATAGCTAAAGTCATGCATGGGCTGGTGATGAGAAGTTAAGAATCTTAAGTCTCTAAAGGACAGATGATAACCCAGTACTATCAATTTGGTTTAGGAAGAGAAGGTTGTGAAACAGCTTTAAGTGTCTGATAGGAGATATTTCTCAGGCAGCCTGAAAACACTGTGGAGAGTGATAATGATAAAAACCAATTCTAAGTAGGAAGTGCTTGAAGTGAATGAAATCTCCCTCTCTGACAGTAGAAGGAAACGCTCTTATATCTCAGGAAAGCTACCGTTCCCATGGCCCTGACAAGGGACAAGGATGAGAAGTGACAGTTCCAGCAGCTGAAGTCTGCCCTGTGCTGCCACACACTGGGATGTGACATTTTCTGCATGGAACACATATGTCCTTTCTTTCAGAGGCCCCTCTCGCTTCGACCAAGCTTTGTGTGGCACCAATTACTTTGCCATTTGGGCTGCCATTTTCTTTCTTCATTCTCACCACAGGAGATGAACACAGTGTCATTTTGAAACCTCATTTCACAACCTCAGTGTTTCAGTAAAGAGAATTCTAGGAAGAATGACCATAGCGTATCCAGTCTCTTTCATCCTAAGGTTTATAGTTTTAAGTTACTAGTTAGGAACTCAGCTGCTTTGCTGAACCTAAAGATCAGATAATGTAATCAAAGCAGAAGGAACATTAACTCACTCTGCTATAATTCTTGAGATGTATCTCATAAGATCAAAGAAAATCCTACTGTACCATGAAATATTTTTAAAAAGTTGTATTCACGACGCTGGGCATGGAGATTCACGCCAACCAGCAATCAATACCACGTACCACAATGCTGGGCATGGTGGCTCACGCCTGTAATCCCAGCACTCAGGAGGCAGAGGCAGGAGGACTGCTGAGTTCCAGGTTTGCCTGGGCTACATAGTGAGCTCAGGGCCAGCCAGAACTACAAAGCGAAACCCTGTCTCAAAAAAAAAAAAAAAAGTTGTATTCACATTGGAAAGGTAGTTTTCCTCTTCTGTGTGTCGACTAGGCACTAAATCAAAATCTAAAATGTGGGGAAACAAGAAAACAGGAGCTTCGGGCATGACATTCTGCCAACAGATTCCTGTCACTCCATCAAATAAGGAAACTTTGGTTTTAATGACACACAAGGATTTTTCTTCCCCCCTGAAAGGTTCTGGGAATGGCAGACTTATTCCCAGTTAGCCCCTCTTTCCTGCCCTGTGCACACCTCCCCTCCCATAACCCGCCTTGTTTTTCTGCCCCCAACAGGATGGGAAGAAAACGTCCTTAGGAGACCTTTCGTTCTTTTTTTTTAATATTACACAATCTCATCTCTGGAATTCCAGTCCCAGTACTGCTCAGCCCAAATAAGAAGTGCTCGTCACCAGGAAGGCGGCCATCGAAACAAGCAGCAGCTGGATGAGAAAGGAGGGCATGTCAGCCCAGAGCAGCACACAGGGTTTCTCACGGCAGCTATTTGCAACCCTCCCAGGAGCTACAGCGGCTGCCCATTAAAACCCTGTTAAAACACTTCTGATGTTGTCAGCGGCAGAAAGCTGAAATAGCCCAGTGATCGCTGAGATGCTATCTGCCTCCAGCAATTCAGTGGTACTGTCAATACTATGAGCAAGAAGGTGCAAGATAAGTAACAACCTAATTTCTACATCAAAATTTCATAAACTCTCTGAGCTGGCAGCAGTAGGCATGTGGGCACACACGGACAAAGTCAATGGGCCGCCATGGGGAGAAAAAGACCTTTCTGTTGAGATTGTTGCCCAAAGTCCTGAACCTGCACACTGTGTGACCTCTACACTCCCAAGGAGACATGTCCAGGAATTGCGGGCATGTTTCTCTCCAGGGGCTGCTGGGCACCACTTGAGGCATGGCATTGCCTAACGGGGATCTTTTTCCAGAAACACCATATTCAGAAGACATCCTATCTGAATATCATCTACACATCTCTATCCAATGCTACTGAAAACACTACAGATCCTCTGTGCTTTTGCACTTTATGACTGTTTGAAAATTCCTATAAAAGATTTAGTTACAGGGCTCTGAATGCTAATTCAAGAAAGACTTCCTTTGTTAGCAAAGGAACGTGGAGGAAGATGTCCTACAACTCTTCTCTTCAAGGGGCACCATATTTATGTTGAAAATAATGGGCTATACAGGCTCATTCTAATATTTCAGAAGCATAGATCCAGTATCATTCCCTTTACAGTAGTAGCTCTTTCTTTTGGTTCCCCTGTGTCTGTCACGGGCCATTAAGTAGGTGACTATCATCCCAACTGGCACACTTTTGGAGGTAAAATGAGCTTCAACAGCCGGGCACACAAAAGAAACCAGGAACCCAGGCAAATTGGGACCTCCAGTCACCCCAGCTAAGACCTTGTCCTTACAGCAAATTAAGACCTCAAATGTTATGGGACAGTGTAGGAAATGAATAAAAGACTATTTTATCACAAAACCAATGGCAAGATGGAATGAAGATGTTCAGCTCACACTGCTATGAATATAAGGCTGTTTGAACCAGTGCTCAATGGAAGCAGCTCTCACTCTCCTTAGTGAGGGGAAGTGAGGCATCATCAAAAATAACTATAAAGTAGTTGTAGTCGTTCATTGTATCTTTCCATGCAGGACCACTGAAAGGAACGCTTCTATAGAACACAGCTGATACCAAGAACACGCGGTCTCAGAGTGCTTTTCTTATAGGCTGGGGTGTAGCCCAATGGTAGTGCTCTTGTCAAGTACCCACAAGGCCATTGGCTTGATCCTAGCCACAGCAAAAAAGGTCCTCCTTTCCTTCTCTCCAAGGGCAGACAAACTGGGCTTTGGGAATTTTCCACTTTGGTGGAAGAATTTAGGGAACTTCCAACAATTTAAGTGGAAACCCTCAGGTCTTAAGTCTATCAGCTAAAGCGCTGCCTAATCTTGTGGCTGTCACTAATCACCACAATAATGGTTACGTGGTGGTCTACAGATGGCGCAAGGAGAGGATTTAAGACTGTGAAAGTCACAGCAACCAATTCTGTGGGGAGCAAGTAAGGAGCCACTTAACTTTCATCATCTCTCAGACCCAAAAGCCAGCATTTCTCCCTTCATCTCAGTTCAGTGTGTTCTGGGCGATACTATAACAGGACCATAAACCCAGCAATACTAAATGGAGAGCCACGTGGAGAAGTTCAGATACTCCCAAGAATTCTGGTGGTAATGAGTCCACCCAAATTATTGTGACCAGGTTTAACAGTATGCATTCTAATGCGCCAAGGCCTCTCAGAGGAGCAATAAAGTCAGCCACTAAGACAGTTTTAGGGAAGCCTAACACTTCTCTTATAGTTTATCTCATGCTTAGCAGCAGGACTTTTTAAAATCACTTTGAGGAAGGGAGAGGGGGAAAAATTAGAGGAGGAGAAGCAAAGCAATAAAGGATGCTACATGATCAAGAGAAAATATTTCTCAAGCAAATCAACAAGTCAGAGGAATCTGCTTACTGATAGCAGGTCTGTGAAACCAAGTGGGATAAAAATGAAGAATTTTGGAGTGCCTCGGTCCTGGGAATATGCCCTTCATTTATTTGTCTGTTCTTTAAATAGCTCCATGTAACCAAGACAGGAGGTGGGGAGGAGCCTTTGCACTCTCGGTTCCTGTTTATCTTTTTCGAGAAAGGTCTCCTACAATTTACGTTACTAGAGCAAGCCAAGCTAAGCCACAGTGATCTGGGGGCTACAATATTCCTACCAAATACTCCCAAACCATTTAAGGACTGGAAATCATCCAGGTGGAAAAACAATCTGTCCTTTTCAGGAATTTAGGTTTTCACTATCATAAGAGTGGAGGACACTATTAAAACTAGAATTAACTTCAAAATATACATGGGAGGGCCGGAGATTTAGCTCAGTGGTTCCGGTGCCTGCCTTGCAAGTGCAAGGTCCTGAGTTCGATCCCGGTAACCACATAGAATGCTGGGCATGGTGACTCACGCCCACCAGCAATCAATACCACATACCACAGTGCTGGGTGTGGTGGCTCACGCCTGTAATCCCAGCACTCGGGAGGCAGAGGCAGGAGGATTGCTCAGTTCGTGGCAGCTTGCCTGGGCTACATAGTGAGGTCAGGGCCAGCTTGAACTTCAAAGTGAGACCCTGTCTCAAAAAAAAAAAAATACATGGGAGGTAAACAAGTCTGGACTTAAGAAATTTAGGTCATCTATAAGGAAATATATGGGTTTGTGCAAATTAACATTTGAATTTTGTAGCTTAATGACATAGTGCCATTTGAAGATGATCATACATCATATAAAATGAACAAAAGTTGAATCACTTAGGTTTTTTCTTTTTTTTCTTTTGCAGTACTGGGGATTGAACTCAGGCCCTTCTGCTTCCAAGGTAAGCACAGTACCACTTGAGCTAAATCCCCGCCCTGAATCACTTAGTTTATAGATATGGTGATACACCCTATGATGGTCAAATGTTTAAGTATCCTCTCTTTCAGCTGTACATTTTTGTTTTCTGTTTGAACTTCAATTTGGGACAGAGCCAACTGATGGAAGAAAAAAATGCTTCCCCTTCAAGACCACAAATACACTCTAGTTAAGGAAAATGAGACAAAATGGTGATGTAAATCCCAATAGAAGGTTCTTCTGCTTTAAATAAATTCACATTCATGACACCTGAAACCCACTTGTGTTCAACCAGGTGCAGTTTCTAGTTATCTCACGATACACGAACATTCTCAAAGAGCACAGGTGGGAGAAGCAACATAGACGCATAGTTTACTGTTCTGAAGAACAGGCTTACACATTACATTCTGAAAAGCAGCGTAGGAGAAAATAAAAGAAAGGAAAAATAAGGAACAGAAATTCCATTAAGAGAAAAGCTTTCAGATCTAGCTCTGCACTGGAATCAGCTGCGGCATTTTAAAACTACTGTTGCCTAGGCTTCCACTTCAGCTGCTCTGAGTGCAGGTTGGGTGGGGATGTTTAAAGGTCTCTAAGGGATACAAGTGTGGCATTGGGGTTGAGTGTCACTGCCCCAAGGACCAGTGTTTGCACTGGCTAGACCCTGGATTCCTTGACCGGAGGGGTTATCAAAGTAAGGAGGTTAAGTACAGAACAGATGGAAACTGGGAGAGATTAACTTTCCACACTTCTAGCAATTTTAATCCGAGCTCAAGTCACCGAAAAACATGTCACACTGGACTCCTCTTGCCTTTACAGTCAGCACGATGACAGTGGCTGGTTCTAATCTAAGGAGCTTTTTGCACCCAGGAGTTTGAAGACTTCCATTTAAATGTTGCCTGTGACAGATCCTACAAAAGTCATGAGCAATAGTAGGATTTAGGGGTGTCAAGAACGTGAAACTAAAGAAGGGAGTGAGACAGGACCGTGGCCTGGAGTCCCAGCTATTTCGGAGACTGAGGCCAGAAGATCACTTGAATCCATCCCAAACCAAAGTTTAAATAAAAAGCAAAAACAAACAAAAATGTACAGCCTAAGCAACCTGGCAAGACTCTGAGTTGAAACAATTAAAACTTCTTTTAAAAGGGACAGAGAAAGAAAAAGAGGCAGAGAGGAATAAAAACTCAAATTTCCAGATTTCCCATTCAGATAAACAAGAAAAACTGAGCAGGCTGTTATTTTATTTTCCCCTATGCTGCTAGCAACCCCTAAAACTAACTCCTCTAACTTTCTCTAACTACTTAGTTTCAAGAAAGATTTATTGCTCTCTAAAGTGAGTTATAGCATTAGACATGGATGAAAAACAATTTTTCTTTGAGCCAGGATCCTACTATGTAGTTCAGTCTGGCTTTGCACTCACTATGGAGCCCAAAGCTGGCCTCAAACTCAGGGTAAGTCTCCTTCCAAGTGCTAGGATTACAAGTGTGCACCACCACACCTGGCCAGATGACATGTACTCCCCCTTTTTATTCTTTTTTTTGAGACAAGGTCTCTGTAATCCAGGCTGGCAGTGATCCTCCTGTCTCAGCCTCCTGAGTGCTGGAATAACCGGTGTGCACCACTCTGCCTGGCTGGATGAAATGCCATTTCCAGGAAGTTAGCTTTCTGAACTGAAAAGAATCAGATCAAGCAAGGAGTAGATTAGGAAAACACTATTGCAAGGAACAATGTATAAGATTAACCTTAGTCAATCATAGTGTCTGCTTACCTGTTCAAGGTATGAAGAAATTCTGACCAGTCCCTTCAATTCTACCTGTCTAGTGATATAAGAGGTAACATGGAGACAGTACTTGTTTTTCTTGAAGTAAGTTCTTAAGTACAGGCAAGTACTTATTACTGAACACTACCTACTACCTAAATAGTAAATTCTTGGCCAGCAGAACACGTTCTTTTCAATCATTATCTTTCAGGGTTTTCCAGAGAGACCCCTGGCTCATGCATCTGCTAGTCCCCAGAAGCAATCCAGATATAGCTGGAAGGAGCTTTGACTCCAGCTACGCAAGGACCCGCGCCAGGTGGGGTTTGGTCTCTAGCTCCTGTGAAATGGAGCGGTCACTTGCAACCACCGTTCGTCCGATCTTTCCCTTTAGAAGCTGTTTGGGCTGCTGGAATTTCTCCGGCACCTTCTCTTGGCACAACATTACACGGACCTCAACCTGTAACCCGGGGGCCAAGGACCAGAGGACGAGAGGCAGAGTGAGTATCTCCTTTAACACTTGCCCAGCTGTGTCCCTCACAGTCCCCTCCTGGGAGCTGTGACTTGGCAGTTGGGAGGAGTGAATCACACCCCGAAAATTCTGTCAGTTCTAATGCAGCCTCTGCCATAAATGTGTGTCTGTCCATCTGCCTGTACATTCATCCGCCATCTTTCTCTCATGACTTTTTAAAAACAAGCGTGAGGGTTTTTTTTTTTTTTTTTGCAAGGTAGGTGACAGAGCAAGACTCTGTCTCGAGGAGTAAAAGGTCAAGAAGAAAGAAGGGTCATGTGAGGAAGGATGGTCATGGCACCCTTTTGCTGTAAGTTTCCTGGCAACTACATAAATAAGCAACCTTGCTTTGTGTCTTAATTTTACCATACTGGTCACAAGTTTACCAGCACAGAAAACACGTATGTGCTAGTGTGGTGGCTAAGGAATCCAAGGAAGTATGGCATGGGTCTCGGCTCTGTTTAGTTACCTGTTCCATTTTGATCCCACTTGAAAGCATAAAGCACTTGGGGTAATGGTCAGGGAAGGACTGTGAAAGGAGGAAAATGTAGGATACACGGGCCGAGGTGAATTTTCTGAAGGCTGCCCATAAAGCAAAGCTAAGCACATGCTCCTGCCTAAGGATGCGACATCCACAGCAGCTCTTTCATTTTCTACCATTATTTAAGAGACCCTAAAAAATACACTTTGGAAATTAGAGCCACTGAGTCTAATAACTATCTCAGTTATAGTTCAGGCTGCCACAGTCTCACTGCTGAAAGGCAAAAGTGATCGTACATACTTGCCTGTTATATATTTATATATTACATACAGATATATTTTCAGTAACTATGCAAAATAGTTTATGTTCAAACATATACATAAACTTCTTCTCTCAAACCTTTCCTTTTACTAATTTAGCAGTTATTAAGTAGGTCTTTGAAGATGTACACAGATTTTTTTCTACAGACAATGATTTATGGTTTATTAATACAGAATCCCATTTTAAAACTATTTCACCCTCAAAGAGGATGTCTTCCCAGTAAAACAGACCTTTTCACAGGTAAGCATTTGTACTATCTTTTTTTTTTTTTTTTTTTTTTTTTTGAGACAGGGTCTTGCTTTGTAGTTCAGGCTGGCTCACTATGTAGCCCAGGCAAGCCTGGAACTCAGCAATCCTCCTGCCTCTGCCTCCCGAGTGCCGGGATTATAGGTGTGAGCCACCACGCCCAGTATTGTATGTGGTTACCGGGATTGAACTCAGGACCTTGCGCTTGCGAGGCAGGTGCCAGAACCACTGAGCTAAATCTCTGGCCCAGCATTTATATCATCTTTAAGCAGCTACAAGTTGAGGATATAAATCTGTCAAGTCTAGAATACTCCTATTGCGTTTTTACAAATGACACCAAACAATAGTGCACCAGTTCTTTCGAACATTAGCTGCTTTGTTCCTCCTCTCAGCCTTACAAAAAAGATTATTTGCAACTCTTCACATCCTTACAAAATATTCAGACTCTTCAATGAAATGAGTTTCCCACATTGTGGAAACACCCACGGAGGGACTATGGCAGTGAATGAACTGGATTATGGTCAGAGCTTTGACGATCCCGGCTCTGTGCAAAGGCCTTGCCCTGGTGGGCAGCTTTTTCTCCAAATCTATGCCTGGGTATTTTCACCCAGTAAACATACTCTGGATCTTCCGATGAGCTGTTCTGTAATTAACTGGAGTCATAACATTTGTATGTTGTAACAGACCGGTAGAAGTCAAGGATAGTTCACAGGCTGAAATGTCAAAGGCATATTTTTCTTTTTTTTTTTTAATGGAGAAAGATGCAAAGATGCAAAGATAAGCTCTGCAGGCCACATAAATCCTGCTAGACTAATACACATCTGCAAAGCTGACCTCAGGGGAGCCAGCCGGGCGAATGCCGCCTCTCTGCTGTTGGCCACGGGGTTCTTTCCAGCCAGCAGCTCTTGGGTGGAGCGGCACCTCCTTTAAGTCACCTTTCACACAGCTACTCTCTCATGGGGAGCCTCTGAGCAGGGCCCAGGCAGGCACTAGAAAAGCTGCAGCCGCAGAGCCGGCAAAAGAGGTCAAGAGGAGCAGGAGGAGAGTGGCTTTTAAAGAGGCAGGAAGGTCTCTCAGTGTCTAAACCTTCATCTGAAAAGTCTTCTGAGTCACAAGTGCAATCAGTAAGGTCTCACGGTGTCTGGGCGACCAACTGGTTCATCATCTCAGCTAGGCCAGTCAAAGGCGACCGCGCAGGGACAGAACATGAGGGCAGCTGGTGCCTGCACCATCAGGCTGGGTGGGACGTGACTGTCACTCTCTTTCTTCTGAGAAAGCCACAGCTCTGCTACTGCCCTTTCTGCCTTCCTCCGTCGACAGCTGGGACCCGGCTCAGGGAAGCCCATGTGCAGGGATGGCTGTGGCTTTGGGCTGAGCAGGGGTTAGGTTTAGCCTGAAACCGACAGAGAGAGAATCCCACTGCTTCTGCTGCAGACCGTGCGAGGGGACAGAGACTGTGCTCGTAGCTGACAAGGTCCTTCCCTGGCTTCTGTCACTCACAGCTGCGGAAGTACCTTGAGATCCCATTGATCATGAAATTCGCTCTACCAAGCAGCCCACTGTCACTGTCACCACAGATGTCATCGATGGGCCCCAAGATAAGAACTGCGCGAATCCGAGATTTGCTCTTTGTCATGAGTCAGGGACTGAGGAAATTCAGGACACTTACTTCTTGGTGCTGGCTCTGTCTTTTAGAACTGGATCCTAATATTTACTCCCACAGGAGTTTTGAGTAAATTGTACTGGTAAATTTCTAAGTGGTTCCAAAGAGAGGCCTCGGAGTTTACAAATCACTCTATCACGAATGCTGCAAATGTCCTAACTTCCACGCCAGAGGTGGTGTGAGTACGTATCACATCAGTAGGTACCAATAATTCTGATGAGATATGGGGAAATTTTAATATTCTGTACTTTTGCAAAATATGATGGTTTTTCCTCTGCAGTTGATGAAACCACCCCGACCCTGCGGAGTTCATGTCTCAGGAGAAGCACTCTCCAGGCCTGTCCTGCATGGGCTCAAGGCTGGACCAAAGTTAGCGGAGTTTCTGTTCAGCCTCTTTAAGAAGCAGTGGCAGAAGCTCCCCTACAAAATGGTCCAGGGAAGCCACCTAGAAGGGTGGGTGATCTTCGTAAATGGACAGGAAACAGAAAAGATGACTACTGGGCAGATGACAGATCCCTTAACTGGCCTTCAAGATACAGGCTGTTCTATTAAACATAGGGCCATTATGCTGGCCAGCCACTTTAAACCCCAGAGTGATTAAAATGCTGGCAGGAAATGAAAGCTCTCTATTGAAGGTCCTTCCCTGAGGTCCTAATTTCAAACCAAATTTTACAGCACCGCACAGGAACAAAGGAAGCCCAGTCTTCCAAGTCGTCTTTTTGTCACTTTGAACAAAGACACCCCCTCATACTCCTCAAAGAACAATAGCCTCTGTACAGCCATAGCCACGCCAAGAATGGGCACAAACCATACAGAAACACATTTTAAAAATACATTTTACACTGCCCTTGACATTTCAGATAAATAGAAACCACTGCACTGAAATTCCAAATATTCCATCCTTTCCCTCCACCCCTTGCCTTTATAACGAGGACTTTCCTACTTTCCCAATCTACTTGATCTCTGACATTTTGGCCTCTATGAATGGAGGACATAGTAGTCAAACAAATTAATTATTCAGATAATTGCATTTTATTAAAATAATCACTGCAGCTGAGACAATCATATTGTTTTCCCCAACAGAAGACGGCAAGAATGCCGACAAACTTTTGTAACCGGAAGTAGCTCCGGGCCCCCATACACCACAGCGCACTGCAGAAGTGAGGGGAAACAGACTATCACAACAGGATTCTTTCTCCTCTCTAGCTGTTGTTTCAGGGTGGCCTTCTCCCTCCCCTTCTTTTTCTTCTTCTTTAGCAAAAACAGCTTTCATGTTTTTACTGAACCACTTCAGATTCACTCTTCCACACACTGGATGTTTACTTGGATTTGGCAGGCTGAGGACAGCTGGTTGTTTCCTAACAAAGGCAACATGAGACCATATGTTTTTACATTTAAGCAATTTTGAACCAGAGGTATTGTTGGGAGAGTCCTTTGTTGAAACTGTACATTAAATACCCATGAGCTACACCAGACCTATAGCTTTTCTTCTTCAGTTTTTTTTAGCACTTTTCTCTCAGTAACGAAACCACTCTACACCACTTCTATCACAGATGTACATGAGTTTGCAGAGAGCACTGGATGTCTGAAGATGTTTCTGCTTCACGAGCAGCTATATTTTAAACAGGAAAAGACAGCAAAGCAACTTTTTCCTTTTTTTTTTGGTACTAGGGTCCGAACTCATGACCTTGCACTTGCAAGGCTGGCCTCAGAACCACTGAGCTAGACTTTTTCCTTATAATTCTGTTTGGGAACAAAATGTGTCTGAGGCTTTCACTGGGGGTCATCAACACCATGGATACCGGGTCTTCCCAAAAGCTTTACATGAGGGAGTCACAGCCACCAGCGTTTGGGGTGATCTGGTGATCCGTCTCTCCCTCTTTGAATGCCCTCGAATTCAGCTGGTCTAAAGTCAAGGTGAAGATAAGAAGTGTCCAGACAGAAGGAAAAAACCCCTGGTCTTTTCATGAAATGCACTATCCCATTTCTTTTATTTGGCACTTTGGTAGTAAACAGTAATCATGTTAAAAATGAAACGACATGAATCACAGCATTACCGAGAACACGAGGAGGAGAATTCTCTAGTACGTGGAGCAGAGCTCAGCATGGGGGAAGAAAAGAAATACAGTGAAAACACATATATGTCAGTTGGTAGGACAGTAATTGAAATACTATGTACAGAAAAGTGGAAAAGAAAGTCACTAGACTCTGGAAAGTTGACGATACTTTCTCATCTTAAATAGAAAGTTTAAAGGTAAGTTAAAGTCAATGCAATTTTGTTTTGTTTTGTTTTATTTGCTGTTATTTTGCAGACAAGAGTCTCACTTTGTAGTTTAGCCTGACCCTGAGCTCACCACGTAGCCCAGGCAAGCCTCGAACTCAGCAATCCTCCTGCCTCTGCCTCCTGAGTGCTGGGATTACAGGCATGAGCCACCATGCCCAGCATTGTGGTATGTGGTCCCAGGGATCAAACCAGGGACCTTGTGCTTGACAGGCAGGCTCTGGAACCACTGAGCTAAATCCCTGGCCCAAGTCAATGAATTTTTATAGGTAACTTTCTGAAAGATTAGATGAGAGTCACTTATTAGAATATAATTGGTAAGAAGTAGATTGTAGTAAAAGTCATTTCTGCCTCAAGGAGTTTTTGTTTTTGTTTTTTCTCCAGTACTGGGGATTGAACCCAGTGCCTTTGCACTGAGCTACATCTTCAATTGTCCCCCCCCCCCGGGGGCCTTGTTAAGTCACTAAATTGCCCACCGTGGGCTTGAGCAGAATGCTGGATTATAGGTGTGCCCAGTCCAGTTTGACAGAGGCATATTTGGGCTTCTTTTTGTTGTTGTTTTTCTGGTACTGGGGATTGAACTCTGGACCTTGTACTTGCGAAGTGGACTTCTTTCTGAGTTCCCAAATGTTCCAATCTTCTAAAAGTACTGCATGTGTGACTGGATATTATTTTCAAAGGGATTTTTAAAAATTAACTCTTAGCATTACAGTATCTTTTAGCTTAAAATGAATGATCAGTACTTTCTAAATTCTTTCATTTTGTCTAGGTTCTTACATAAACATAAGACTAACAGGAACATCAGTTCCTTTCCCCTGTGACTCAGTTTATATGCAAGGATTGTACCAAAAGCTCTATAAAGCTAGTGTTTAGTTATGATGCTGAAAATCATTCCTTCAAAACACTTCTCACCAGAAAGACACAACTACAACTTAGGTCTCTCAATTCTAAAATCAAACTCTGAAAAATGGACTTCACCTGCTAAATTTCCTTGAGCCACGGGAGGAGACACATTTTCATCTCCTCTGGGTTCTGCCATGACTCAGAGGTTGCCCGGCGCAGGTGGGCCAGGGAGGAGTTTGTTCCAGCCATGCTTTGAAGATGCTTCCCAGTAGGTAAGGAGCACTTGGATGTTCCCTGCAGCTTTGTCGGCAGAAGCAAGAAATTGCAAACAACATCCCTGGGAAGCCCTATGACAGACTTCCATGGGCTTGAGGCCTTTGAGCAAAGCAGGTCAGCATCTACTATTCTGAAAGCTGCAAGGATACAACCTTTGTAATTCTTTAGTTTCCTCATCTGTCATAAAGGAATAATAACAGGACCTACACCCTAATATTGCGGTGAAGATTACAGGCATGAATACAGACCTGTGTCCACACATGCGGACCAATACTAGGTAAGTGCCAGGAGAAGAAAGGAGGTTGATCTGTGAGGCAGGTGGGACACAGAGGCGATGCCCAGAGCTTTCCTGATGAGAGTGGCTGAGGCAGACAATGAGGAAGGGAAGGTAGACTGGAATTTCTGTCCTTTATGTTGTAGATAAAAGCTTAAAGCTAATGAAAGGTCAAAGGATACTCTACTATCCTGGGCACGCTATAAGGGTTACATGCAGAAGATACCAAAAAGTACTAAGAACAAATATTAATACTATATATTCAAGTAAAGAAGTACTAAAAAAACATTTTTTTTTTGAGACAGGGTCTCACTTTGTAGTCCAGGCTGGCCCTGAGCTCACTATGTAGCCCAGGCGAGGCTCAAACTCAGCAATCCTCCTGCCTCTGCCTTCCGAGTACCTGGTATTGTTGTATGTGATTACCGGAATCTAACCAGGGACCTTGCACTTGCTAGGCAGGCACTGGCACCACTGAGCTCAATCTCTGGCCCAACAATTTTCTTTTATAACTTACATACCACTTATTCTACCAATACTTTTGTTCTTTCAAAACGAAATTATTTTGGATCTTTATAAAATTTTTTACATTAAAAAAACAAAAAGCCAAATAAGTAAACACCTTGACAGAGTAAGTAAACCCTGATACACTCACATGATAGAACCCTTCCTCGCACTTTTCTATCTTAATCAAAGGTAATGTGGTAGGGAAATATAATGAGGGGAAAGAATAAATATGATTTGGAGAGAAAAAGAAATAGCATGTATATAAGGGGTTGGGGGTTGTAGGTGGGTAGGGATATAAGTAAAAATGAGAATGAACTTGTGTCATATACTGGTACAAATTCCCCAGTATTGAGTGTGATTGTGAGCTGTATATAAAATGTACCCGTAAATAATTTAATTAAAAATGTAACAATATTATAGTTACTCGTAGTACTACCAAGAAACTACACCCTAATTTCACATATATACCAAGAAATATGGCCTTACTTATTATAAAACACAAAGCATAAACTTATTTCTCATACTAAACAAGAAGCATTTTTTAGGGGGAACTACGATGCTGGGTACTGATGCTGGGCCCAGCTCTGGCATGAAAGACGGGGAACAAGAAGACATGATCAATGCCCTGGGTTGCCAAGTGCATGTGAGCTGTTTACATGGCCAGTGATACTCCAGTTTGTGTGTCACAGTAAGAGACATAACCAGAGTTAATATATCAAATTTAGGCTACAAGTCAATTTAAAATCCTGTTTCATGGGCAATGATTTGATTGTGTTTAGTTAGGCTTTGGCCGGTTATGACTTTATCCTGTGCATCTTGAATCCTGCAGGATTCACTCATTCATTCAACAAATATTTATCAAGTGTGTGTACTGAGGGTGCTACAAGGAGGGGATCAACACAAACTTCTGTTGGTGAAGACTTGTGTTCTACAGAAATGAAAACCTACAGAGGTAAGACAGAGTGAGAATTTAGGAATAAGCTGATTGTGCATCTCAGGGGACTCTGGGTGGGAAAATGGTTGCAAGCCTACTGGTGTGATGGTACAAGCAGCTAGAAGGCTTTGAGAAGATAAAATACATTCTTAACTGAGTGGAGAGGCTGTCTTTATGGTTGTGTTGCCTTATTCTCTGATCTTAAAACAGCTCACTCTGGGGCCAGAGATTTAGCTCAGTGGTTCCAGCGCCTGCCTCGCAAGCGCAAGGTCCTGAGTTTGATCCCTGATAACCACATACAATGCTGGGCATGGTGACTCACACCCACCAGCAATCAATACTACATACCACAGTGCCGGGCATGGTGGCTCACGCCTGTAATCCCAGCACTTGGGAGGCAGAGACAGGAGGATTGCTGAGTTTGAGGCTTGCCTGGGCTCCATAGTGAGCTGAGGGCCAGCCTGAACTACAAAGCGAAACCCTGTTTCAAAAAAAGAAAAGAAAACAAACAAACAAACAAAACCCCCAAAAAACAGCTCACTCTGAGAATCCAAAGACTATTTACCTCTTAAGTATGACTACGTTTATTCCACAGAACCTGCAAGGCTTAGGAAATTTGAAGTTAGCCAGCTTAATACTGGACGGAGTAGGAAAAGCACACTGGGCGAGGGTCTAGGGAACACGAAAGTAGCATATTCTCTGATGAACAGCTCTCTTCCCTGCTCCCTTCACTCTAGACTGACGCCAGGATGAGGAGGCGCTCTGGCATGTGGTAGTAATCACACAGGCCAATTTGTTCTGAGTACGTCAAGGTCAATGACATGATGGCGGAGGAGCCTGTTTTGAGCCCTGGAAGTCTGCAGCAGTTCCCGGATGTCACACAGGATCGCCCATGGTGTCTGTCTTCCATTCCCCCTCTGCTAGGCCTCTTAACAGCTATCTTTTCTTGTTGAGTGAGAAGTATGCAGAAATGGAAATACTTCATTCTGGTGGTCCCTGTGTTGGTCAACAAATAAATGCTATTGATGTTGACAATGTGGGAGGCCCACCAGGAAGTCCAGCTGGATGTGTTGAAATAAAACAATTTTTCCTTGCTAAAATACACAGTACCAGGAAACTGGTCCCTGACTATAGTCAACTAAGCATATATGTATGATCTGTATATTTGTCTCTTCTGGCTCTAGAGGACAGAAGAGAGGGGGAAATGATGCCTTTTTTTTTTTTTTTTCTTCCTGACGAAAACAATACTTCTGGCATTTCACAGATAAATTAGCTCCAAAAAAAAAGTGTATGGGTTTTCTTGTTTTTTTTTTTTTTAAAGAGAACCTTGCGACTCAGTTTCAAGGGTAATCCAATTGCATATGTAATAGTACTTGTTAAATAATTTCCTCTAAATGTGACCAAATACTAGCTTTTGATTTCAGACAGAATCAGAATTCCTAATTTTTTATCATATCACTATTTAATTAGCTAATTAATGTTGGTGGTATTGAGGATGGAACCAGGACCTCCCACATGCTAGGCAAGTACTCCACTACCAAGCTCTTTGATTTTTCTTCCAGTTTTTCTAAATGTTTAATAAGTTCCAAGACATTTTTTCTTTCACTCTCAATATAAAGACTAAGCGATATAATGGAAATTAGACTTAAAGAAAAAAAACCTGGCACTGTGTTTTCAAAAGCAATTACATTCTAGAAATATTTAATGAAAGGGCCATAAATTCTGTTTTGAAGAAAGTTACAGTGATGAAGCAACAACAAATTTTGTTATTTTTAACATGGGTATTTTAGTTTAAAAAGATTCCACTCAATGTTTCCCAAATTCAATTTTTCACATAATGCTCAGTCTAATATGAATGTGGGAAAAATAGGCAAATCCAAACATGGAATATTATTTTCAAAAAATAGTGATCTAAATGTAAAGGCCCCGTAAAATGGGATATCTAGATTTTTCTGAAGTCGTTCACATGACCTTCATTCTATTTTTAGAAATGCAGCAATTCCCCTTTGAATATAGAGCAATACCTTGTAGGAGAGTTTGGTTTAGCACAAATAAACTTGAGGAAAGTGTTGACTTAAAAATAAAACACTGGAAGAGAAGGGAGGGTTTTTCTCCCTCTGTGAAAATTTCCGGAAAAATTGTAAACAAAGGCAGGTTTGGCTTAGAGACCGAGCAACTCTGCTGAGCTGAGGAGGATGAAGAGTATATCAAACCTCCCAGAGTGAGGAAATGTTTGTAAAACAGTTAGTAAATCACAGGCAGCTCGGGTCACCACGCAGAGCAACCCGAGGGACAGGCTGCCAGAAGCCCAGCTGTGGGAGAAGGGGGCCAGGCGAGGCTGCACGGCGTGAACCCCGTTTTGAACGATCTCCCGGTTCCGTTCTCTGCCCTTTGCCCTGGCTGTGCCATCAGGGAGCCGGGAGCCACCGGGCAGTGCGGACCATCCCCAGCTGGGGGCCGAGGCGAGCTGAGGAGCTCCTGGCGGGGACACTGAGGGAGGAGCCTGCGGTCCCAGGGACAAGGCTGAGAGTCCCGTGGGAAGAAAAGGATCACATTCAACCTGGACGAAAAGCTGGCAGGGATGAGCAGAGGGTGAAACATGTAGCCGAGGTTTCTATGAATTTTAAATTGCCTTTTTGAAACGCTACAGGATCCCTATTCTCCCTACCTATTCTGCAACACTTTCTGTTAATCATTTTCTCCTTGTGTTTTATAGAAACAGCAATGTGGAAACTGTTAAGTTCTTCGTAAATGTTTTTTTTATGCCACCCTTTGTTCCCTTGAAGTCAGGAAGATAAAAATTAAATTAAATTAAAAATAAAAATGAAGACCCACTAGGTAGGAGAGGATGTATGGTTAGAGTCCCTTCAGCTATCCATGAGGAATGTTTCTTCTGACAAGACTAACATTGCTTCCTCTTCTTTATACTCTAATTTTTTAAAAATAAAAACCGCATCTTTGTTCTGTGCAGTAAACCCACTTTGCCCACACAAAGACTGTTACCATCCCTCACTTAAACGAGGGTACGGTGAACGGTAATTAACATTCTTGCAATAAGAAGTACAGTGAGACATAAAAATGGATATTTAAAAGTATTGACAAGAAAGCAGAACAGACCAAAGCATGTAGCCCTTGATTACAACCGGCTGAGACAAAGATGGACAAAACAGAGGGAAAAAGAAATCATCTTGAAATTATGAAGAAAAAATACTCTATTAGTTATAGGAGCTACCAAGGCATTTTCTTTGGGAGAGAAGGGTTATTCACGAAGCATTGGCAAGCTTCTCCCGCAACCATACACAATTTAATATTAGTCCCAATTCACAACAGAGGGGAACCACTTTGGTCACGATGCAGACACTGGAAATACAACGCTGTTTAGACCAAATTTACCACCTTGGCTGCCCAAACTGAAACAGGATAGACACAGAACCGTAACCCTCACTGCTGAAAAGCTACTAACTCAGTAAATTATGCAGGCTGTTGTTTCACTGCTAATGCATGACTTCTACTCCTCTTGAATATTGAGACCATCTAAGGGCAACGAGATGTAGTTTTGAGTGGATTTTCCAGGCTGGCATTGGGTCAGAGGGACTCTTAGCTCATCTCACACATTCTCATAGTGATATCATATAATTCTGAACTTTTCTTTGTAAAAACTCAACTTTGTCTATCCAGAGATCAAAGAGAATTTGGGGACCCAAGGCATCATGCTCTAACCAACAACATAATTAGTCAGGCAGTGCCTATACAAGAAAAACAAGGAAACTTGGGAGGGGAGAAAAGTTTCTAACTAAAAAAGTTAAATAAAGTTTTTAAAATTGGGGAATTAATGAAGGCATTTTTTTGGTGTGTGCATATCTTTCTCTTTTTGGAGAGCTCTAATAAATGCTTTGAATCATGTTTCAAAGCAGTTGAGAAAAGCATGGGTTTCGAAGCCAATACTGATGAAATCCTGATTCTAACCTTATTCCTGGCATTACATTGGAGGTATCATCAGTATTTTTTTTTTTGAGACAGGGTCTCACTTTGTAGTTCAGGCTGACCCTGAGCTCACTATGTAGCCCAGGCAAGCCTCGAACTCAGCAATCCTCCTGTCTCTGCCTCCCGAGTGCTGGGATGACAGGCGTGAGCCACCACGCCCAGCACTGTGGTGTGTGGTATTGATGGCTGGTGGGCGTGAGTCTCCACACATAGCATTGTATGTGGTTACCGGGGATCAAACTCAGGACCTTGCGCTTGCGAGGCAGGCGCCAGAACCACTGAGCTAAATCTCCAGCCCTATCATCAGTTTTATCATCAGCAAAATGAGGACGAAGGCCAGTGTGGTGGCATCCACCTATAATCTCAGCACTCTGGAACGCTGAGGCAGGAGGATTGGAAGTTTGAGCCTAGCTGATGTGCTGAGACTTGTCCCAAAATAAAAATAGGATGGGGCTGTAGCTCTGTCCAAAGGCCCTGGGTTCAATCCCAGTGCTGCGAAAGGGATGGAGGGAGTAAAAATCGCTACCTACTAGGATGTCTACAGAACTAAATATGATACTGCTGCAAGCATGCGGAATGCTGTCCGGAGAAGTACTAAAAGTTTAAGCTCCCATTTTGCTATCTTTCCTCCCGATGGCAGAGTACAGAAAAGGCTTCCTTGTAATGTCCATAGCTTTTTCAGTTGACCACAGGACGTACTTCGTGATGGGAGCGACGCCGCTGTCATTCTGGGTTGCTGCCTAGGCAGACCCTCCAGGGCTGTGAGCCTCTCATCCCCGCCAGCACATCCGTCACAGTTCAAGGAGACACAGAAGGACTCTGTCAGGCCTCGGGGAGGCAGCTGCCTCCCCAACGAAATGGACGCAACTCAAACTTTGGATACTTCGCGAGTAAAACATGTCGCTCACAGCTCGTGTTCCCAGCTCCAGGAATTCCTCTTGGATCCTTCTGCAGTGGCAAAGGATGGCTTCCACACCACATTCTTCGCCCCCTTACTCAGCTGACAAGCTCGATGAGACAAAAACAAATTCAGAGCCCCCCCCCCCCCCCCCCGCTCCACGGGAGAGTGATTAACATGGGACGGAAGTCTCATTACCGTTTGTGGGCTTCCTCGTTCTACTTTGCTATTACGGGGTCCTTGTGAATGTCAGGTAGTCTGCATTCCAGAAGAAATACTGCTGTCACTGTTTGATTTTGGATTTGGCTTTGAATTTATTTACTTAAACACTTAATGGTTTTGAAAAGCAAGATCTCACAGTTTTAATGGAACGAAAAGACAACTGAATAATGACCTCTCTCTCTGTATGTTGCCATTTGTCTTCTTTTGCTCTGTCTAGTAGATGGGTAAACACTGCTTTCTGAGTCAGAGTTAGAGATAAACACCTGTTCTCCTAAGATTGACTCAAGAGCCCATAACTTGGCTTTACAATCCTCTGTAAGAGGCTTGTTGGCCAGGCATGGTACAGTGCCCGTCATCCCAGCACGCTGGAGGCAGGAAGATCACTAGACTACAAAGTGAGTTCAAGGCCAGCCTGAACCAGAGTGCAAGACCCTGTCTCCAAGGCGGGGGTGTGTTTTTATTTTTATTAATTTCTAATGGAGAATTCTGGGCTGAGGCAAGAAAAGGAAAAGGTATCCTATCAACTGAGTGCATTTTCCAATTCCATTTAAAAGTTATGTACCTGGTCATTTGGCTGTACTTGCCTCTGTGGGTGTGACAAAAGAGAAAAGCCAAACAATGGCTGAAGCAGAAGAAAATAATAGTGACAGGACATTAGAACAAGAGAACCTGCCAGGCAAACCACGGAGGACACCTTTCTACCACCTGGTGGCAAATCCAAAGCGATCTGCTCCAGTGTGACAGGCTCTCCACCAAGAACTCCGGAGTGCAGAGAACCGACTGCTCCACCCCGGGCCTGCAGTCCCCTTGCCACACGGGCTTGGGCAAGCTAAGGATTTTTTTTTGAAGCTCAGTTTCCTCCATAATAAAATAAGGACAAACTCTCTTTTGCTCAGTTGCTGCAGCTAGAACATGGTAAATGTGAGGATGCTTTGTCAGTAGTGAGTGTCCCATCCCTTAGTTATGACTACTGTCAAACAGCATATTATTCTGGTCAGTAAGGAAAGAATTACAGGCCACCAACTCATTGTATTAATCTACTCCTCATTTAGACCACTGTGACTCCCTCCAGTGTTTTAAGCACACTATCCTGGGAACCAAATAAAACTTACCAGTAAGTCAGCAGCAGTATGTTCTAATTTTCTGTTTATTTGCTTTTCTTTTTTTAAAAGAGAGGATAAGACACAAAGGGGCTCGACTTCAAACTGGCTTAGATGGAATGCTGCAGTTAGTTTTGCTCAATTTTGGACGTGCATGTTTCTATTTAAAATCATCTTTTTGCATTATTCTGGAAGAGAAGTTAACTTATCTCATCCAAAATTGGTGTTTCCAATTTCCTTATATAACAAAGGTTGAATGTTGAGAAGGAAGTAAGCCCAAAACTAAAGAACCAAGAAAGATCAAAAGGCAAGGGACCTATAACCTGAAAGGTCAGGAGGTTATGACCTCAGGGTCCTGAAGTAAGGTGGATGCCTAGAAAGATATTTTCAGATAGTTTTAAGCAAACTAATTCTGTGGGGCTTTTTGAAAAGACAGAGATAGGATCTATCTAATGCTTAGAACACTGCTGGCATGAATACACTTACAAAGATCACAGGGATCGGACCAAAATTAAGCTGTCACCGTTGTCGAAGAAGGGAAGTACAGTATTAGTAATTCATTACCCACTGAGTTCAGGAACACTGACAGTATTTCTTTTGATTTGCTCAGCAGAGTTACAAATCTTCTAGTTCTAAATCTTTTACAAGGTGCAGTTCGGCCATAAATGAGAAGGAAAACTGTGATCAGAATGCAGCCAGTCACACACACCTGAAGAATGGTGGGGATCACATCCTAAACTTGGTTGGAACAGGTACTGTTTCCTTTTGAGCTGAGGGAGGGGAATTGTCGTGGTTAAAACATCAAGTTGTCATTAAAGGAAAACCACATGCTGGGTTCCCTACATCTGTTTTTCCAATGTCTGACAGTGGAGCTGTTGGACCGGCGGCAGCATGGAGAGGAAGCAGCAAAGCACACCAGCGTGGACAGCAGAGAGAAGAGCCTGTGCCTTGTGGTCCTACACTGTGTGCACAGAGCTAACGAGAGGGAGAGGGAGAGGGAGGTAAGGGAGAGACGCCTTCTCATCCATCCCAGCAAGACCACAAGTGCATGACAGCCTGGAAAAGGTTCAGGAAGAACAGACTCTTCTGGATCTGTTGTCACCCCACTAGGGATTCCGAGGCAAAGAAAACGTTTGCTTCGGCTTTGCATTTCTAGTGATGGTAAGATATAACAGAAGTTTCTGAATCTGTAAATACATATTAAAGGCATTAGTCTTCAGGGAATTATCAATGATTTCTAAGTACCATTATCTTATTATTTAGAAACATGTACCTTTCAAACTTCCAATTATGTTAAACTAATCTGCATCAATTTAAGGAAACACTGAGACTCAGAATCAGGAAATTAAACCTAGTTCTTAAATTCTGAGTACATCTCTCAGTCTCTGTCTTATTTTTACACTTGTCTGTAGATAAATGCAAAGGAAGTGTTTCGGACAAATTGAACAATGTATTAAAATAAAGTAGATTAATTATAAGTAAATACATAGAAATTACCAAAAGGCCAGGGAAGAGGGCCAGAGATTTAGCTCAGTGGCACAGTAGCTGCCTGGCAAGTGTGATGTCCTGAGTTCGATACCTGGTACCAGTGAAAAAAAGAAAATAAACGGCCAGGGCAGGAAGATGGCAGGAGGAAAACAAAAGCTATCTTTGTTTACTCTCACTGACTGCAAAAATTACTGATCTATTATGTGAACTGAATAAATAAAAAGTGCTCCCACCCTAAACAAGTCTGGAGCATAGTAGTTGCAGCTACTATACAGGAAATTATTCGAATGAGTAAATTATTTGAAAGTCAGCATTTTCTACACTTTCATTATATCATCCACTAAGAACCCATATCTACCAGTCCCCACAGGGAGAAATATGAGTAAGATTCAGTTTTCTTGCTTCCCAAAAAGTTAAAATCTAGGACAACAAATATAAAGGAGACAGACTCTCAGAGCCAATACCCAACACATGCATCCTGACCAAAACATAATCCAGAGATCATAATTTCTAACAAAACACTGATACTTGAGCAACAAATGCTTTGATGCTATGAGGTCACTGAACGAAGTCAAGTGGGAAGTAAATATATGCATAGTACAGCGGAGCATGTTGAAAATCAGCAGGTTGATCTGACAGTACAGATCTGTCTTCCTACAGTCTGGTTCGTTACTCCTACTCCCGGGATTCAGAGTATCGGTCCCCCGTATGCAGCAGGAAGAGGAGTACCTGACTCCAGGGTCCGTGTCACCCTCTAGCCGCCCGCTTTACCTCTCTGATCTCCACTACTCGAGCAGTACCGTGAGAGGCAGTACCTGAACTGATCACTACAGTTCCTGCTAGTTTTGACATTCTGAGTAAAAGTACCATGTTTATTTCAGGCAGATCATAACCAAAAGAAAAAGGCCACTGACTAACTTCTGTGTCAGACAAGCACATTCTCCAAGATGGCATCTCCCTTTTGGCATAAGACGCTAATCCATGTCTCTTTATGGATTCTGATATCATGAGCTCATCCTCCACCTATGCGGGTATTCATTATATAAAGCTCTCTCCTTTACACAAATAGAAGACTGGAGAAGAGGGAAGTGCTGCTTGCCATTCAATTTGGCTTTGGCAGAACCCTCCATCCTTAGGAAGAGGCTGCCCACTTCTAGGTAACGAAGACCAATTTTTCATCATCACGGTGATGTCTTTTCTTTCGCTGTGTCACTCGGGAGGGTCTGAAAGTCACCAACACCCCACCTCCGCC
Organism: Thryonomys swinderianus; assembly: GCA_004025085.1. Classification (NCBI taxonomy): domain Eukaryota; kingdom Metazoa; phylum Chordata; class Mammalia; order Rodentia; family Thryonomyidae; genus Thryonomys; species Thryonomys swinderianus. Next base: position 26,994 of record PVIC010010702.1, read on the forward strand.
ACTTGCAGCATCAACAGGTTATACAAATAATACCCTGCTTCATGGTATGCAACCTCAAGATGAACTCAAGAAAATGGTATTTGTTATTCCCTTGGATATATTAGATGTGCAATAACGATGTATTATAAAGCAAATCAAATTACAAAAACGAACCCTATCCGTTGGATAAAATTCTGGGAGTGAGCCAACACCACAATTATTATCTTCTCTAGCATTGAATGTTCTACATAAGTGTTTGGAAGATGTAAACAGGACATAAATCTGAGCTTGGTTCTTCAATCTGTCTACAAATAACCATGACATTATATATAAACTATACTTTGGAGCATATATGCTTTCTGTTTAAGCAGTTAAGACGTGTATTAGACACTATGATAAACAGAAAAAACGGAGCGTGAATACCGATAAATGCAAGGCTTCCGTCTCGGAAAGTCTTCACTTATTTGATTAAGTTAGGTGAAAAACAGAGCAGTCATGCTTATAGCCTTTCTTCCTTTTCCCTTTCCTCTCCTCTTTTCATTTCTAATGCGAATCGGAAGTCTATGTGGAGCAGTCTGGCTAGCCCCAGTCTAACCTCCCCATCTGGAAGGGGACTAACCAGCCTTGGGGCTACTTCCAACCCTTCCCAGCTGTTGGGTTGGGGTTTTTTGTTTTTGTGGGCTTGAGAAAGCATATTTATATAAATGATTGCCATATCCTTTGCCAGCTGTTGACCCTGCTCTTGTCCCGGCTGGGGCATGGTTTTCATTTTTAGCGGCCACAGACTGGAACTGACCCTGATAGAGTTAGCACGCTATGCAAACAGCTTTACGCACTATTCCTGTGACGGTTCAGACAATGGATGCACAGTGCAGTCCAGGGGACCGGTGTTTCCCTTGGGGCAAATGTCACAGAATCCAAAGCTGCAAGTATCAGTTGAAAAAATAAATTCTAAGATTCACTATGCTGTGGAATAGCTTTTCTTCAGCAGTTCAGACTACATCCCTTTCAGCTAGGGTCAGAGCAAGAATGTATCGGCTGCAAAAATGAGATTATACATGCAGAAACCCGAAGCGTTCTCCAGGTAGATGTGTGGTTTTTATCATTAGAACAGAGGTAAAAAGAAGATATATTTTTAGCTTTAAAGTACACATACATGCTTCTGATGTAGCCGTCCGGGAGGAACAAAAATTTAGATCGTTATGCTTGAACAAGACAAAAAAATAAGTCAGTCTGGGTTTCATCATTACTGTAGCCTAGACTCCCTCACTCCTAAGGATAGCCCATGAGAGGATGCCTTGTACTTATTACCAACCAGAATAAATCTATGGTTAGTCTGTGGATAACTCTTAACGGTGAGTGAACAAATTTAGAAACAGCTGGAAGTTGGGGGACCCACAATAGTGTGAGGAATGAGCCTCATACTATTGTGAAGGAAGGAAGGAAGATTCATCCAAGAAGGAAGGAAGATTCATCCTCAATAACCTCTGTGTTGTACACAGTTAAATCGAAATGAAAAAATAAACAGAAAATACCCACAATTTTTACATAATGTGTCAATTCCTCAAGTACAAATGATGTGTGAGAAGGAAGAAATGTAATGAGAACCAAATTGATTAATAATACCTAAAAGGACACACCGACCTAAGCCACACCGACTGTCAATTTATACTATTTGACAGTCTACAGGGCTTTTCGGTTACTGCCACAGCGTCCGGGAGGCTGACTGTCCAAGGGAGAGCAGCGACCGGCGTGCTGACAGGAAGGCCTGGCTCCGGCTCTTCCCTGCCGTGAAGCCTGCAGGCTCGCCGGCCGCGGCAGGCGCACACTCCCAGGCACAGCTGCAGTTCAAATGTGAACCCCGCCTTCGAGGTCAGGGTGGAGTAGCTGACAGATAGGGGGGCTGCAAGGTGGCACGTGAAGATATTTCCTGACAGACATTTTCGATCTTTGAAAAACAATCCAAAAGGAAATTCAGTTTATGAATTTAAGACTCACATAGTTAGTATCTCTCTAAAACCCCTTGCAAGCTTGAGGTCTGGAATTGCTTTAAAGACAGCTCAGAATTTCAGTCAGCTTGCGTTTGAAATGAAATTTTCATCCACGGAAATTGATGGGTTCTTTGAGGCCTCTGTGAACTCAGATTAACTAATGACAAAATCAGTGAAGCTAGATGACAGTATTCTTTTTTTTTTTTTTCTGATTCAATGTGTTTGCAAATAACGAGGAAAAGAAAATAAAGCTCTTTGTTCCTTACAGCGGAACTGAACTTAACTTCTTACCACTGAGAAAGCTGACAGCACAATCTTCAGATTACTTTTCTTACAAGAAAAATATAAAACAATTCAACAGGATAACTACTTAAATTTGATTATTGAGATGTTGGGGCCCTTTTCTAGCATCCTATTTTGTAAGATTTTTTTTTTTGGCCTTTTATTGCACTTACAATTTTCTGTAGTAATTTTTATCTGTATGTTTGGAAGTTATAGTCTGTGTTTCTATTAATGGCTTTAGCCTTACACTTCTGTCATCCACTTTAACTATACATTTACATAGGTCACTAAGTTTAAGGTCATTAAGATTCTAAATATTTAGCCTAAACGTGTTTTGGTTGTAACTCAGTATCCCCACGTCATCTTTATCATGACTGTCTGGGATTGAATAAACTATAAAATGAAAGATACTGCTAGCCTATTGATATTATTATACCATTTAAAGTAAACTGCCAATGTAATTCTTTATCTTACACACACTCCTTCCATTTATATTCCTGCTTTCAGGGAGAAGGGCATCTTCGAAGGATTGTCACCCAGGCACGGTGGTGACCGACGGTCATCCCAGCCACTCAGAGAGGGTGAGATTGGGAACTGCATGACCCAGAAGGTGGAGACCAGCTTGCCTAACACAGAAATAGCACCAAACACACACCCAGCACACACACACACACACACATGCACATGTGCACACACACATATAAAAAATAAAACAGTCTTTTCTTCTTCAACCAGAGTAAGACAGCAGTAAGTGCTTGCCACTGTGTGAAAGCAGTGATAATTTTAGCTGGGTATAGAATTAGAAGAATTGTTTCACTCATCAGTTTGGCATTCCATTCCTTTCTGACATCCACTGGCATCAAAGAGAAATCTATCTTCATGCTAGTTTTCACATCTAAATAGGTACTGTCTTTTCTCTGCAAACTGTAAAAGAAATCAATGGTTTTCATTTCTACTATAAAAGATACACATAAAAATTTATTTTATATTTTCAGCGCAATGCTCAAAGCATTCTTTAAAATATGAAGGTTAACTCTTTATTTTGGAAAATTCTTTATTATGTGAATATCACCCTCTTCTGTCTTATTTTGAAACTATTACACAGACTGACACTCTAAACTTCACGTCCCTGAACTACTCTGTCACATTTTTTTTGTCTGTGGTTTAAAACAAACAAACAAATGTTTGACAAGTCATTTGGAAATATGTATCAAAAGCCTTAGTAAAACTCATACCTGATGGTCCATTAATTTTACTTGTGGAAATTTATCTGGAGGAAGTAATAGTATAAATGGACCAAATGTACAAGGAGTTGTTTACCAAAGTGAAAAACAAAACAAAATCAATAAAATCAACAACAAAGGAACAAGCAAAATAGTCATTAATAAGTGTCTGGTTAAATAAATTACTCAATAGTAAATAGTTACTTAAAAGTATACACAACATGCATACACAAAAGTGTTGAAAAGTTATACCAAAATATTGTTCCAGGAACTATATTAATAGTGGCACACACATTATGGCATTACATTTTTATTGGCACAGAATTTTATAAACAGTAAAACTTGAGGAGGGGTAAGGAAAAATGGAAGGGAAGAGAAGGGAGATGACATGAGCTTGAAGTCAAGCAATTTAATACTTCACCTGGCTGTTGACAAATACAAAATATAACCCCACCCACCTTTATCTTACAAATCTGAGTGCTCTTAAGGTCTCCAATGCATGCTCAGGATCTTCCTCTCTCAGGCATCCAATCTCTTTGCCATTTTGAATTCATTATTATTTCTGTACTGTCCTCTTCAGACAATATTATGTGATGGAGTTTTTTAAATGAAAAAAAATCTCTCTTGACAACGACTGAGACCTCTGATGTCTCTATTTTCACCTCACTAGTCATTTCAACTAGCTTTATAATTTGTGGCAACTGGCAATGGTCTCTCCTGCGATCCTTGGTCTGATCTTACTCAGCTCTTAAATGGCATGCCAGTCACTAAATCCAGTGGCCAGCCCTGCCATCATCTGTGACCCATCTTCCAAATCTGTACTTTATGAGACAGGGTCTCACTCTACTGCACAGGCTGCTCTTGAACTTTGACTCTAGCAGTCTTCCTGAGGAGCTGGGACCACGGGTGCACACCTCCATGCCCAGCATATTCTATCTTTCAGGACACTTCTGACTGAAACTCAGTCCCTTACGACTTCTGCTGGTAGCATACATTTTGAGTTCAGCTCTTACCTCTTTGACAGTTCCTTTGGAACTAACTAGCCTTTGTAGATCTGTAATATTTAGCTAATTTAGGATGCTGCTTTTTAGTTACTATTTCTCACTCTACATATGTTCCCTTTCACTTTCTATAGTTACATGTTGATAACTCCCTAATTTTTTTTTTTTTTTGAGACACGGTCTTGCTTTGTAGTTCAGGCTGGCCCTCAGCTCACTATGGAGCCCAGGCAAGCCTCGAACTCAGCAATCCTCCTGTCTCTGCCTCCCGAGTGCTCGGATTACAGGCGTGAGCACCACGCCTGGCACTGTGGTATGTGGCATTCATTGCTGGTGGGTGTGAGTCATCACGCCCAGCATTGTATGTGGTTACCGGGGATTGAACTCAGGACCTTGTGCTTGCGAGGCAGGCTCCAGAACCACTGAGCTAAATCTGTGGCCCGATAACTCCCTAATTTTTACTTAAGACCCAGGTTGTCTGGCTTTAGCCATTTTATAGGAACACTGAAGTCAACATTAATAAAATTAAGCTCTCCAGGACACTACTGCCTCTTTGACTTTCTCTCTTCCACTTAAAAAGCAGAGACAAAAACCTGGAAGTTACATTAAACCCCTCTGCTTCCTCACGGCTGAGAGCCAATCACCGATCCTGATACTTCTTACTTGCAGACGTTTCTCACCTTTTCCTCCTCTCCATTCTTCTTCTCCTTTCAGTTCCATTAAGCCCTGCCCTGGGTGAGGTCAACACGTTAAGTGGTCTCCCTGACACAGTCCTAAGCTTCCCTCAAATCTGCCCTCCTTACCGCTACACCATGCTGCATTTAAAATGCAAGCTCAAGTCACAACGCTTCTGCTTAAAACTCGTCTCCGTTGTTCACAGGTCAAAGTCCAAGCTCCATCACTTGCCTCACCTGCTCTGGTTTCACCCCCCTTCCGGCTCCCTCCTGAGACACAGCCAAGTCTTCTTCCACCTCCCATGAGTCTTTTGAATATATCACTCCTTTTCTTGCCTCTGTACCTTCAATTATGCTTATCTTCTCTGCCGTGATTTCTACTGACCTCTGCTGCCTTCTACTTCTTAGGAAGCTTTCTGTAAATATTCTCTATCTTTCTCACTCAACCACAGAGAATATATAAACCCTTTGGAATGTGTTATTCTTAATGGCATAATAGTATTTGAAACGCAAGTAATTTTTAGTTAAAGCATGGGTTCAATATATTTAAACATTTAAGGGACACTGGGGGTACACTTGCCTTGCATGTCTAACACATACATTGACTACTCAAATTTTTATACTCCATTTTTTTTTTTGAGACAGGGTCTCGCTTTGTAGTTCAGGCTGGCCCTGAGCTCACTATGTAGCCCAGGCAAGCCTCGAACTCAGCAATCCTCCTGCCTCTGCCTCCCGAGTGCTGGGATTATAGGCGTGAGCCACCACGCCCGGCACTTTATTTTCCTATTTTGAGACAATGTCTTGCTAGATGGCTAAGCTGCCCACATTGGGCTCAAACTTGTGATCCTTGTGCCTCAACCCCCCAGAGTGCTGAGATCGCAGGCATGCATTACCATGTCCAACAATTTTTAAAATTGCTTGTAGTAGTCAAACGAGTCAACGTTTAAAGGAAGAACTTTGGTATAAAAGACACATAGTTCTTAGGCTTGTGGCCTATACCAGGATTTAAAATGAGATTGCACACAAATTCTCTTGTTAAGAAATTACACAGAGAACATCTGTTAAAGAAGTCCCTAGATATTTAGACAACTGTCACTGATGAAATGACATCATAAGAGGTGATACTTTTGCTGAAGGGTAAAGACAGAAGAGGTTTCGGCTAACAAGGAAGCAACTAATAGGTCCTTTAACATGGACAGCAAAAGTGGCTCACTTAAGAGATGGATCCAGTTTAATAGCAAGAATAATAAGGACAAATACTGTCTTGGGGAAGACAAACCATCACAACTTTAAAGTTTTGTCATGAGTGGTTTATTTGGTATGTGGATGTGTATAGAAAATTCTTGAAAGTGCAAAAGTGCAGAAAATATTAGCTACCTTCATATACTGGGAGACGGTTTTTTAAAATTATAATTTTTTTAAATCTTAGAAAAAGTTAACAATGGAGTTCAAGGCTTGCCTGGGCTACATAGTGAGCTCAGGGCCAGCCTGATCACAAAGCAAGACCTTGTCTCAAAAAAAAAAAAAAAAGTGTTAACAACGGACTAGGATAAGATATAGAAAGAAAGTTTTGTTGTTGTTGTTGTTGTTTTCCCCTAATACTGGAGACTGAACTCAGGGCATTGGCACTGAATTATATCCCCAACTCCTCACCCTTTTAATATTCTTTTCTTTTAAAATTTTGAAACAGAGTCATACTAAGTTGCAAAATTGCTCAGGCTGCATTAGAACTTGTGATCCTCCTGCCTCCACCTCCCAGACTGCAGAAAAAAATATAAACAGTAAATTAAATAAATAAAATGCAGATCAGAAAGAGGAAATTTTCCTAAAATTTGGCAATAATGGATTTGGCATTTTACGTCAACAGGACAAAATCTATGAAAAGAGAAAAGAAAACAATAGCAACAACAACAAAACCACAAACCTTAGCTGCTAATCTTAGGTTAATAGCATGATCCCATCTACTCTTAACCTCAGAGTCTGACCTCCTGACCCACAGCCAGTGGCCCTGTTCAGAAACATGTTGCCACCAGAGTAAATAAAAAGAGAACATAATGTGCTGAAACTGTTACAGCTAATGACAAGTGACACACACTTTATACTGCCAATGAGCAGAATTATCAATAAATAACCCTAAACATGTTTGCCAATAATTGTAGTTTCCTGTCCTGGTTTTTTCAAATTCCATTAATTTATTACAGGGGAAGAGAGGGAAATTATTCTTTTCAGCTTTGGGTATTTAGAGAGGAAGTAAATTTATAGTAGACAAAACTAAGAGAAGAGCAAGGACAGCAATGCTGGTGACCCATAACTCATGTCTGTGCTCTCTTTTATTGGTTCGGTCCACACTAAAGGCCGGATGATAAGGACTTTCACACACATTTCAGAAATCTAGTGCAAAGCACATGTCAGGGATGTGAAGTCCAGAGAGAGGAAATGCTAAATGGATGATAGAGTATTTTGAGTGAGTTCTTAGTAAAAGGTCTATCCTAATGTCCCTGGTAACAGCTAAAATTTGAAGAGCTGGCTCGAGTGGGCAAGTTGATTCTATAAAAAATCAAAATCTAGATATCCATAATACTTTAATAGTTTTGAAAGTTTGAATAAACAAGGTTTTGTTCATTTTTTCCCCACTCAAATGTATACTGTATAAAACATTTCTGGAAAAAAATAGTTGAAGGAGCAAACACAACAAATTATGTGCTTGAGTTAAGACCATAAACTGAGAAAGCCGACAAAAATACTCATGTGAAAGGGTATGAATTACAAACAGAAAGTAGACTTTGAGGGAAGCAATATAAATCTAAATGTGCACACTAGTGAAGAGGTAAGATACGTCCAGGGGCAGGTAATTACTTTTAATTCATAAAACTTTTAACAGCCAGGTAAAAATTATTTTACACAATGTACATGGATCCATAAAGAAGCTATGTTACAGTAAATTAATTCCATGGATTAGGAAGAGGAAGGACACTGTATTTTTTAAAGCACTTGTGTATTAGGTCAAAACATAAAAGTTGTATTTTCCCTTCCATCCTAGTCTCATGCCTGTCCCCAGGGAATATAATGCAGTAAATGATAAGATGAAACCGAATGATATATCAATAACGGTCAACTGTGTATTTTCTTATTACTTGGTGTTTCCAACTTGAAGATGAGATTTTAGAAATGAAGGATTTTAAGCATAAAGTTATAATGTATAGCTAAACAAAACCACAAAAAATAAAACAATTCTAAGCGACATTATAATACACTGAGCTATAAAAGCTAACCAATTTTGGACTTGATAATTTTTACTTTTACAAAATATTTTCCATGTTCATGTTGCTTGAGAGTAAATGACGCTTTGACATGCTTTTAATTGATTCGTTTTACACTCAGAGGGAGGATAAGAGTGATTTGTGAAAGGATTTTTTTTTTCTGTCTTGCACACATCTCTCATTTGTCTATCTTAATTCAATTAAAGGAAATAAGGACAGTTTGACCGATGAATGAACCATATTTTAACCGAGGACACTTCTATTTAAACCGGAGTGTATCAACCACTGTAATTGTCAGTTCGTTACTTCCGATCTCTGACTTTTGTTTGGAGAGGTCACAGCATGGTCATGGGTGAGAACAAAGCAGTAGAACACGGGTAAGTATTTAAACCATGAGTCCTTTAGGAATTTGAAGGGAGAAAAATTGTAATTGTTACTGCCTCACTGGAGATAGCTCCTGGGTTTTTTTGCTGAAGTGAAGGCTCATAAATGCAATTAAAACTAAAGTTTTATTATGTTCAAGTCGGAAAAGTATGCATAAGTTTTATGCTGGGCCTTGCAGCTTTTGTCACTGCTGTTTCACTCAACTCTAGAGTGACCTTAACTTACCTTCAATTAAGCTCCCCCACTTTCAGTGTTGAGTGTGAAGACCTTTTAAGGGTGTACCTCACTACTCATCACCACAAAATATAGAATATTTCTATCACTTCAAAATATTCTCGGGCCAGAGATTTGGCTCAGTGGTTCCGGCACCTGCCTTGCAAGCGTAATGGTCCTGAGTTCGATACCCAGTAAACACATACAATGCTGGGTGTGGTGACTCACACCCACCAGCAATCAATACCACATACCACAGTGCTGGGCGTGGTGGCTCCTGCCTCTAATCCTTGCACTCGGGAGGCAGAGGCAGGAGGATTGCGACTTCAAGGCTTGCCTGGGCTACAGAGTGAGCTCAGGGCCAGCCTGAACTACAAAGCAAGACCCTGTCTCAAAAAAAACAAAAAAAAAGAACAACAAAAAACATTCTCCTGTGGCCCTTTGAAGTTAATCTATTTCTCAAGTCCTGGGTTCAGGAAATCACTGATTTGTATTGAACCTCTCCAGCACTGCTTCTTCTAGAATTCCATACAAATGAAATCACACATTATACTCTTTTTTCACAGTATAATCCTCCTGAAATTAATCCATATTGCTGTGTATACCAGTAGCTCATTCCCCTTTACTGCTAACTCGGGATATAACCTATTTGTTTATCCCTTCGGCAGTTGATGGACATTCAGCTTTCAGTTCTCTTTTTGGTGATTATGAATGAGGCTACAATGAACAGTCATGTATAAGCTTTGTGTAAGTATACTGTTGTTTCTCCTGGGTAAATATCTAAAAGTGGAGTGATTGGATGATATGCTTAATATATTAGAAAGAATCCAACTGTTCTAAAAAGGGAATATATCAGTTTGGATCCCTAACACTGTGTAAGAGTTTCCTAGATTCTGTGTGTCTTCACCAACCTTTGATATGGTTAGCCTTTTTAATTTTAGCCATTCTAGTGGTATCTAGCTTCATTTCCCTAAGAATTAATGACAAACATCATTTCATGTACTTTTTAATTTTAATATCTTCTGTAATATTCACCTTTTGAGTTGTTTTTCATTGCTGAGTTATGACTTCTTTGGATATTTGGCATAAAATTCCTCTAGTGAATCTAGTCAATCCTTGTTATGTGAGGTATTTACGTTATGCAAAGTCATAATCATACTGGGAATACTGAGTCAGGGCCCTCCAATGCTCTGGCCACAACACTTCTGTCAATTAAATGGCACTTATGTTACATAGATCCATTTCCAGTATTTTATTAGCATTGAATGCAAGCTCATCTATTGATTGAAAACCTATTCTTCCACATAGCATTTTCCTTATAACCCTAGCAAATATTTAAAAAACTCTTCCTCATTTGTAGAAATACCTGGCCTTAAGTTTAACATTTTTCACATAATATTGCCTCTTGAAAGGTTGAAGAGCACTGGTTGAAAAGAGTTTAGTATTTTCCTGATCGTAACATGATTATAAATTTCTTTGGTTTTCAACCTCTTTTTAATACTGTCCAGTACACTTTGAACACATCAGTTTTTATTCCATTAACCCATAAATGTAGCTAATTTTCTACCTTTTCCACAGTCACTGAATACTATACTACATATTGCCCTAACATTTACCAAGCATCTCAATGCACAGAAAGGTAAATTTTTATTTTGTTGTACTATTAGCATTAAATTCATAGTCAAGAACAGTACAGTGTTTGATATACAGAGATTTTATTAACGCAGTATTTCCTCTTAAGGCACATCCCAACTTTCTTATACTAAGGAACATTAGAAAGCAACCAGATATGCTACTGGGTCCTTTTATTGTTTACTTATTTTTGAGATAGGGTCTCTCTGTATAGTTCAGGCTGCTCTCGAACTCATGGCAATCCTCTTGTATCAGCCTTGAGTGCTAAAATTACAGGTGTGCACCAGCATGCCAACTGTTATTGGGCCATTTCATTTTATTAATTTATTTTTTGGGGGGATGGTTACTGGGGCCCCTTAACTGAGGCCCTTATACTTAGAAGATAGGCAAAATCCCACTGATCTAAATCCCCAGCCCAACTGGACCATTTTAAACATCTTATAAAAGTCAAGTAGAAAAATATAACAAACATGTTTATGTGTCCACTGTATAATATTTATCTTGACACATAAGATAAAACAATATATTTAATTCAAGGTTAAGCATATTAAAATTATTAAATAAAATATATTTATTTTGAAATACAGGGATAAGAATAAATAATTTTACTTATTTGAAACAACAAAGAGTTGAAGACACCTTTGGCTAACAAATATACTTTAAACCAGATTAAAGCCTTTATTCTAAAGCCAACCTAAACTACAAAGTGAGAACCTGTCTCAAAAAATAAATAAATTGCCAGGCGTGGTGGCTCACGCCTGTAATCCCAGCACTCAGGAGGCAGAGACAGGAGGATTGCTGAGTTTGAGGCTTTGCCTGGGCTACATAGTGAGCTCAGGGCCAGCCTGAACTACAAAGCAAGACCCTGTCTCAAAAAATAAATAAATAAATAAATAAATAAATAAATAAATAAATAAATAAATAAGTTGCTGGGGATTTAGATCAAGTGGTACCATGCCAACCTTGGATGCACAAGGGCCCGAGTTCGATTCCTGGTACCGTGATAGATAGATAGATAGACACACCATATACACATTTAAAATTTCAGAATTATTTCATGTTAATTCTGTACCTTGCTCTATTCTGCTCTTGATAATGAATTTCCTGGCAGTGGACAAGTAGGCAATTAATATTAAATAACAAATTTCAAAGTAATCTTTTTCCATAAAAGCAAGAAACTATAAATTTTCAAATGAAAGGGGATTTCTTCTTGGAAAATTATAATGGCAATTTTTAAAAAGTGATATTCAGTTTTAAACATCCTTTTTACTTCCCTTCTCCCTCCTCTCTCCCGTGCCCGTGGGTCCCAGATCCCCTTCCACCTCCACACAGTCTGCTTCCCTTTTGATGGGGAGCTGCTCATTTCCTGAAGGGTACTCATTTATGGTGGATTATAAACATATACTAATAAAAAAGGGAAATGTTTTTTAAGACCTGGGAGTAACAGTAAGAGGACTTTGAAAGAAGGCCCTTCTAGTAACAAAATATATGCATGACTCCATGTATATAGTGTGTTTGGAAATTGCCCATAATAACACATATAGAGAAACAAAATCAGCTTGGTGGCTGATGGTGAGGGTTGAGGAGCTGGAGCAGGGATTCACTGCTGGAAGCAGGGGGCTGATGGGAATGGAGGTAATAGAAAAGTTTAAAATGCTATTGTGTGTCATACAACTTCATGAATTTCTTTAAAAACTGTTTAATTATACACTTACAATAGTTTGATTATATGGAATATACGTTGTTGTACCTGAATACAGCTGTTAAAATAATCAACCAGGAGCAAGGTTAGAGAGACAGGGATGGGAAAAAACACAGCAATACATTGAAGACATATAATGGGTAACAGGGTTATTATGCTGTTATTTCTGCTTTTCCATGTATTTAAAATCCTTCAAAATAGAAAGTTACAAAGGAGGGGGCTCTCTCAGAAACTAACAATCCATACTTCCCCCTAGTGAACAAGCTAAATTAGAGTGAGAACCTACTTAGACACCTCCCAGAAATTTTAAGATACTTTCAAAATTTTAAATGATGGAGGTGTGAGAGGAGAACATTTCAAGTCTCAAAAGCAAAGCAAGATGACAGATTTTTCATGGTGCAAATGAAACTAACTCTACAGTTTCTGTTTTCTGCTATCGCCTTATGCACTTCGGAGCAGACAGTGAAGAATCTGCACTGACTTTGACTTTAGAGATGATTTTTATTGCCCAGCGTGTCTTTTTGTGGATGAGCAGAATGACAGGACCAGAATCATGTTGTCACAGCTTTAATTGCCAGAAAATACCTTCCAAAATTTATTCTTCACGTTTACTAACAGCTGGGAGAATGAAACAGAGGAAAATGAAGGTGAATCTCAAAATACTCCAGACAGGGGTGGGGGTGGGGCTTTCTGGAAGAGAAATGGGTAATGACAGCACTAATAATATACAACATTTTTAACATAACAAAAGATATGACACTGAGTCCTTTGTCAAGGATGAAACTCAGAAGATAATTGCAGCATATATGGTAATATATTTACATTCTGGGTATTTATAAATCTAACAAAGAAGAGACAATCTGCCAAATACAAAAAATGAACAACAAGTGTGTAACAGTGTGTTTAGTCTCAGCTAATTGGGAGGCTGAAGCAGGAGGATGCTGAAAGCTCCGGCGTTCAAGACAAGCCTGGTGAGCATACCAAGACTCCATGTTAAAAGGGAACTAAGGCAAATAACAATAAAAACTCTTTGCCAGGCTGGGGATTTAGTTCAAGTGGTATCGTGCCAACCTTGGAGGCACAAGGGCCTGAGTTCAATTCCTAGTACCACAAAACAAACAAACAAACAAACCCACTTTACCTAAGACTGGAAAATAGAAAAAATCAGCACCAGCAAATTTTGGTGAAGTTGTATGGGCAATAAGATTTTTGTTAAGGGAATACAGACAAATCTGTTTCTAAAAATTTGTTTGGAAAAAACATATATACATTTGGGGCTGGGGATTTACCTCTGGGATCTGCCTTGGAAGTGGAAGGTCCTGACTTTGATCCCCGGTAACCACACACCACAGTGGCGAGCATAGTGCCACGCTTGTAATCCCAGCACTCAGGAGGCAGAGGGAGGAGGATTGCTGTGAGTTCAAGGCTATGCTGGGCTACATAGTGAGTTCAAACCCAGCCTAAACTACAAAGTGAGACCTTGTTTCAAAAAATAAATGAGTAAATAAATTGATAAATAAACCGACCATATATACATTTAAAATTTCAGAATTACTTCATGTTAATTCCATATCCTGCCCCATTCTGCTCAGAATGCTACATGTGGCCATCAGCAATGGGCCCGTGAGTTTCAGGCCCACCATGTGTGGATGTAGGCAAGGACCTGCCCGTCCCTCATCCCTTGACAGTCACGTCATTAATGAACTCAACAGTTTAGTCAAATTTGCCATTATTTGCTGAGGATTATTCCCATGCTAGGGATTAGTGACAAAAGATAAGATCCGGTCCGCATGGAGCCTGAACTCCATGCTCTGCCTGTGTCTACATGGTCCTCTCCAGGGCCACACTGCTCGGGGAATTTTATCCTCTGCCTAAAGCGCAAAGCCAGTTGCAGACTGTGCCAAGTGCTATCTGCGAGGCCGCCGGCCGCCTCTGTCTCACTGTGCAGACACCGCAGGGATCTGTACCCTCCGACGGAGGCAGGAGGCTTCGCCACCACTGTGGGCCCGAGCTGTCTCCTCATCCTCTCAGGGCAGCGCTGTCGTTCAGCCGATCTGGCAATTAGCTCTCGAGTGCTCGGCGGGCAGCGATCGCTGCTTCTCTCACATCCCCTGACCTCACTAAGTCAAAATTTAAGCCACATTATTTCTACCTAGTGGCTCCCAATTTAAAATATATTGGCTTAGTATTGACGTGTTTATTGCAGTTTCTTGGCTGGGTGTTAAATCTCTTATCCACAGCTGTAATCACTTTCTGTCTTTGTTTACCTTCCAAAATTTTAAAAAATGAAATAATACACCATATTCTCAGACTCCTCATTAGAAAGAGAAGAGAGAATGCCGGAAAGCTCTTGGGATGAATATAAAAATGTACAAGGGCTTCTTTGAGCTTTTAATCGGCCCTTCACAAGTCCCCCGCACTAATGACTTAATGATGTTTGGCAAAACAGGGAGCACTCAATCTGGTCTCAGACTCTCTGGTCTCAGAATATCTCGGGGCCGAGAATTAATTACACAGCAAATCTGTGTCTGTGTCTTTAAAAAAAAAAAAAAAGTCCACAAACCTTGATAGCTACTGCTTGGGGATGTATTTTTATAAAATATCACAGAGAATACAAAGAGCTCTTCATGACATACGATGGAAGCTTAATTAAAGTTTCTAAAGTGAGTCCTTCCAGATGATGAGGCCAGGAGGATGAGTGCCAAGGATAGGGAAAAAAAAAAAAAAAAAAAAAGAAAGAAAGAAAAAAGAAAAAAAGAAAGTGCACCTTCAGTTTTCTAGCAAGGACAGACATCCCCTCCTGACCCGCCGGGTCCATAAGGTTAGTATTGTGTTAATGACCCCACAGCAGACAGAGTCTTTCTGCTTTTCTTTCTTGTAAAATAATTTCCCTAAAGCCAATGATGGGCAAAATGCCACTAATACCATCATAAAGCCCTCCAGTGCTTGAAGGGAGAGACAAGAGACAGAGGGTTAGGAGGTAATCAAGCTTACAGATTAAGCCTCACTAAAGCTACAAGATGAGCACAGCTCTTGGTGTTTATTAACTCTTTTAGCACTGAACACTTCTCCCTCAACATGACGGCACGAGACACAGGAGTCTTTTGATCAATGGGTTTCATTTTAAGAAGTGTCTCTACCAGGGGTCTTCACTGCTGTTGGTCCTGGAGAACAACAATTCCTGCCTTTCCGTGTGACATTAAAATTCTCCACACCTGCAGACAATGAAAATTTTCTACCTAGGGACTGACATTTGGCAGGGTGGGGTACTGTTACCATCTACATTCTAGATTTAAGGGGACAGAGCCATTTTCTGTGACCATAGGTATCTGAAATAGAAACAACAAAATAATTTTTTTTTTTTTTGGCTTTTTTTTGGAGACAGGGTCTTGCTTTGTAGTTCAGGCTGGCCCTGAGCTCACTATGGTGCCCAGGCAAGCCGCCGCAAACTCAGCAATCCTCCCGTCTCTGCCTCCCGAGTGCTGGGATTACAGGCGTGAGCCACCACGCCCAGCATTATATGTGGTAACCGGGGATCGAACTCAGGTCCTTACACTTGCGAGGCAGGCGC
>PVIC010010703.1:0-12294 GCA_004025085.1 Thryonomys swinderianus
AAAAAAAAAAAAAAAAAAAAAAAGATTATCAGCTTTTGATTTGCCCAATCATTATGATTTGTTCCATTAACTTAGGAAGCTTTCATTTATATAATGGCCACTGATTGTTTTTGAAAAACACTCTAGTGATACAGATTTTTCCACTGAATGCACTGTGTCAGGTCAGATAATGGGAAGCCCCATGAACGGAATTTTTCATGGGATTCCCAAACAGATTAAATATACAGTGACAATTCTTTGGAAATAAAGCCTTTGGGAAATCTCCAGGCAGGTTCTGTCTGATCCAGTAGCTACAAGTTTGCTGGTATACACAGCTAATATCATTGTGAAGCTATTGGTTTTTCTAGCTACTGACTTAGAAGAAAGAAATAAGAATAATGCATGTTAAAATGCTGCAATGCTCTTTGCACTTCTAAAATCAAGCTATTTCACTTCAGTAAACATCCTGGATTGTTGCAAGTTTCTAATTGCATTTTAGAGTTATTAAAAAATATGTATGTTGACCATTTTTCCAGTGTCCTCCTTGCTTTTATTAAGGAGTACATTTTCAGAAGTCTTTACTATTCCAAAAATGCTTCTCTTCCTAATTTCCTCTTCAGAAATTTGAAGGCTTTTATTCTTAATACACTTGACCTATACCTGAGCTTTTGTAAATGTGTTTGGTATCCTGTATTTAGTAGATTTTCTCATTTGTTCTCCCATCTTTTGTCATAACCTTGGATGTCTAGATTCACAGCTATGGCATCGATAGTGTCTTTGTGCTGAGAATTTCTTATCTGTTACTCCAAGGTAGATGTCCATTCAGAACACCAAACTCATTCAGCTATGTGTCTATGGACAGACATCTCTTGAGAATTCCACAGGTAACTCACATCCAATCATTTCAAATCTAAATGTTTTATCACCCTTTTCCTTTAATCTATCTCATCTATGTCTCACATTACATTCCATGACACCACAATACACATAGCCAAAAATACCAGTAATCACCCTTGATACCTTCTTTCTTTAACCTACCCAGCAAATTAAGTGATAATATCACCCAATAATCTCATTTTCCTATTTCTTGACAATGTTACTTTCTCCTTTGTTGGCTATTTGGCCCCCACAGAATGGAACTGAAGTAAGGATCAGAAAACAACTTCAGGATTTGGATTCTGGCATCCTCCTTAGCATTCCCTATCCCTGTTCTCCCTCCGACACCCCAAGTTTTCCCTCCCATATTTACACTGTAGCTGTTTCTCCAAGAGAAACCCTTAATATGCTTATATTAATTCTCACATATTTATGCTAATAGTGCCCTTAGATACTCTTATTTGCAACCAATGGATCTTAAACATTAAAATAAGCTTTACAGCAAAGCTACAATATTAATGACTTTGTTCTCTCATTATTCTGATTTTTTTCTCACTAATATATATGTGTACTGTCAGCTGAAATGTCCAGGATGCTCTGACACCCTGTGTACCCATTCTCTTTCAGCTCTTCTTCTTTGTCGGGGCTTGCCAAACCTTAGAAAATTCTCTTTTAACCTCATGCAATGACAAGAAATCAGTACTATTCATTAATTTAGCCCTTGACAAAACCACCTCCTTCTTTTTCTCTTTCTTCTCCTAAATAAAACTCTTTGCTAATCACTCTGTCAAGAGAGGACAAATGGATATATTTACTAGCTTAAATTTACAACTGGCATATTACCTGTTACTGTTGTCAGATTGGGGACACACTATTATCTCTTCTACGTCCAGTACATGAAGATTACACAACACTGCTTAAAATTGCAACACCATATACAACAGTTATTATTTATTCTGATACTGGGAAGAAGTTTGTGTTCTGTTCATTCTTTATTTAAATCTACATTCACATAGCATGAGCACAATTCAAGGGCACTGAATTTGACATACCCTTGTTATAAACACTTTTTTTTCTTTTTTTACTTGCTAGCTACTGACTTGAGATACTTGTTTTATAAATCTCTCAATCTCAGACTTTTTAAAGTATAAAGCATAGCAACTTCAACCAAACTCTAAGACTGCTGGGAGAAATAATATGAATAGATATGTAAAGGTAAACCCAGTATGTTATCAATGGTAGTCACTCAGTGGTTGAGAGTTTAGTTTATTGTTATCCGGTGATGGTCATTCACTGTGTAGCCTCTGCTCTATTAATAAATTCCATCCTGTAATCTTTTGTTTCTCCTTTCTAATCCTTCACTTCCTCTGACTGTTCCACTTTGGTTCCCAGCAAGCAGGCAGCTTGTGTCAGGATCTGGCAGATCATGAAATCTCCTTTTGGCTTTGTCAGGCAAGTTCAGGCATGCCCAGACATGTCCACGTTTGCCTCAGAAGGTAGACTGCCAAATCCGGAGCACTGCTCCTCACCCCTTTCCACTGGTTCCCGTGGTCATAAGCTGTTGGACATAAGATCATGCTGTCGAAATCACTATTTACATAGAGTCTGTGCCTCTGATTTACCCAGTGTCCAGCTGCTGATACTTATCTTGAAATTTTAAGTGCAAGACTGCAATCAAAGCATCGGGGCACAGAAATGAATAAATAGATGTTTAGGAACTGCCTGCTTTTCTCATGTGATTTGCACATTTTTCTTGGCTGGGGTAATCGGAGGTGGTGAAGACCATGGGCCCCTTCATTTCTTGGCTCAGTGGCATAGCACATGGCAATGTTACAAATACAGGAGCTGGACATCCAGGAGGGGCCTCACCCCTGCTAGGAAAGCATCCACCTCTGTGCCTCCCAGACAGCGTTGACGCATTCAGACAAGCTGGACAAAGAACGTACAGTCTACATTCCCTGGCTTTTGAAGGGAAGATGTTGCAATGTACAAGCAATTGGAGCATTTGCTTAATTCATCAAAACATTCACATTTGCTAGTAATACAATGCATCTATGATGAGAAGGACTCAGGGGGAGCTCTGTGGAGTCACAGGGTAAATGGTTCATGTCCACTAATTTCTACCATTCGGCTAAGCTTTGAAGTAGCCTTCCCTTCATTCACGAAAGTGTTGTAAGGTTGTTAAAAATGCCTGGGATTTGGAACTGGATAGGTCTGTGGCTCACCCTTGCTAGCTGTGGGATCTTAGGCAATATACACTTTTAAAGCCTCTGCTTTCATTTGGGAAAGTTAAGGGTTGTAAAGCAGAACCCTTAGAACTTTTATAGGCACTTTGGATATAATGTGGTGTTGATCAGGATAACAGACTCAGAACGTGTTATAAATGAGCTTTTACCATTCATCTATTTTATAAGTGACTCCCAGGCTGTAGGTACTCTGCTGGGCCCTGAACATGCCTGTTCACCTTAGGGATGGTTAAGCACTACTGCGGGAATTGGGGGACAGGGAGAGATATGTTCCAAAAGAGGCCAAGAAGGCTTGAGTTGAGATCCAACATTGCCTTTGATTAATACAGATAATTTTGAGCAAGAACTTTTTCTCTAGGCCTCAGTTATTTTAGCTGTAAAGCAGAGTGATTATTTCTATACCGAAGAGCAAATGGGAATATTTAATAACTATTAATATTATAAATAAAGAGATGCATAAGTATAGCTTATTAATTTCATAGCACTATTTTATGCTTTTACTCTTTTTTTTTTTTTTTTTTTTAGACAGAGTCTTGCTTTGTAGTTCAGGCTGGCCCTGAGCTCACTATGTAGCCCAGGCAAGCCGCCACAAACTCAGCAATCCTCCTGTCTCTGCCTCCCAAGTGCTGGGATTACAGGCATGAGCCACCATGCCCAGCACTGTGGTATGTGGTATTGATTGCTGGTGGGCGTGAGTCACCATGCCCAGCATTGTAGTTACCGGGATCAAACTCAGGACCTTGCACTTGCAAGGCAGGCACTGGAACCACTGAGCTAAATCTCCAGCCCATATGCTTTTACTCTTAACAAATTATTATGAAAATTATAGAAAAGCATGCCTATAACGACTAACCAGAGATCTGCTGATCTACCTCTAGTCTCTTTTTCAATCATTACATTTGTAATTGGTAGTTGTTAAATTGTGCATAATTAGAGAGTTGTATTACCACATTGGAAAATTTTGTCTAATTCTACCCAGTGAACAATATTTTGCCCATCATTGTAAGGTCCAACCTGACTCTTGTTAAGAGAATGAAAATAATTTGCCTACAATGCATTTTTTCCATCATTTTATTGTAAAGTTTTCAAACAAGGAGAAAAGTTTAAACACATATACCTATAACTTAGGTGCTATAACATTCTACTGTACTCATTACACACATGACCACTGGCAGCTCTCTCTCCATTGATACCAATTGGTCCTCACTGGGATGCATTTTAATATACACTATGGAGGGCTGGAGATTTAGCTCAGAGGTTCTGGCACCTGCCTGGCAAGCGCAAGGTCCTGAGTTCGATCCCAGTAACCACATACAACAATGCTGGGTGTGGTAACTCACACCCACCAGCAATCAACCAGCAATCAGCACCACATTCCACAGTGCCAGATGGGGTGGCTCACGCCTGTAATCCCAGCACTTGGGAGGCAGAGACAGGAGGATTTGCTGAGTTCGAGGTTTGCCTGGGCTCCATAGTGAGCTCAGGGCCAGCCTGAACTGCAAAGTGAGACCCTGTCTCAAAAAAAAAAATACACACACACACACACTGTGGATGACATTATGTTTCACCCAAATATTCTAACATGAATTCATGTCATTAATTCAAACTTAACTTTTTATCATTTTATTTTTATTCTGCAAAACCCATATCTGAAATGAAAGTTTGACAACCTCAAAAAATAACTAAACTAACATCAAATCATAAGCTAATCTGGTTGTAAATTTGTCATGTTGTTACTGTTGCTGCTGCTGTTGATTTTCTCACCTGATTTCTCACTCTTACAAGTCAGTGGGCTATTCAACTGCTTTCTTCCCTGATTAGACCTTCTATTTCATTCCAGACTTAATGTCTCCTGTTCAGTTTTTCCCACTCCCACCCTCACCCTCTTGTGACCAAATCCAACCACAGTTTGCACTCTGCCAGACCTCCATATATCCAGTGGCATTCCAGTGCTGCCACAGAACTCCACACTGTATCCAAATATCTGTCTGACCCAGCCAGTTATTACAATAACACCTTATATTTAGTTGGTGCTGGTTCATTATTTCATTCAGTAAGTATTTTTCAAAAGGTTAATCAAGTGACCAGAGAAAGAAGAGGGCAAAAAGTGAGCCTGGGGCAGTGAGTAACAAAAGCATTGAATCAGTCACACACATTCATTGCCCAAATTCTGTGTACACTGCATTGTCATCAGGAAGTTTATAGTTAAGCTGGAGGAAGAAAACGAATGTGTAAGAAACAAGTGGAGTCCAGCTGTAGAGGAAGAGGCAAGAAAAAGTCCTATGTAGTTTCATTTAACATTTGGGTGCATGTTTGCCTGAGCTCTGGAGGGTGTTTATGAGCTTCAGTGGGAACTTCTGGAAATAAATGCTTCTATAAATGAATATTAAATAGAACTAATGCTTGATGGAAGGAATAAACAGGGCTACTCTCAAAAGAAAGATAGAATTCTCATGGGCAATTCCTCAGGCATGTTAGAATGCGGAGAAGGACTGGAGTTGAGACCTCTAGGACTTGGAAGGGCTGCTCTTCTCCAAGAAGAGATTTGACAGAATGTGAAAGATGGATATGTTGACGAGATAAGATCTTTTCTACAAACATTGGAGTTGGAATATGCATCAACACGCTGTGTGCCCGAATCAGGCAGACACTGATGGTGATAATCGTGTCACAGAGAAAACAGTAACCAGCATGTTCAAGAAAAGGAACACCAGAGAAGTAGTAAAATGGAGCCTCACTGAATGCTATCAACCATCATAAAGCACAAAGGATTATCTGTGGATAATTCAAGAATCATAGTGAAGGAATATGTGTCAGCACCTCGTTGGTTAAAAATAACTATTTTCTCAAGCTCCAACTTTCTGAATTATAAGGCAAGGAAAAAAAAAAAACAACCTTACTCGAGGAGCATCGCATAGTTCAATGAAATGGGAAATAAAACTTGCCCAGCCTAGCACCCGACTCAGAGATCTTTCTTCCAACTTTAACCTGCTTTTTGCACTTGGATCTTTTTGGCCTACAGAGTGCAGAATTGTGGGAATCCCCACTGGAACACATGAGCCTTTGGGGTAGCCTGAATTAATAGACCCAGGTATGTGCAACCTTGGCATTGAGCACACACATTGACTTGGAGGAAATTATTCAAAAAGAAAAAAACACAAGACAGATACAGTTGGCATCAAATTAATTTTTAAATTTTCTCCTCCCACACACCATACTGAATAGCAGTGTTAAAAATAGATAAATAGCCGGGCGTGGTGGCTCACGCCTGTAATCCCAGCACTTGGGAAGCAGAGACAGGAGGATTGCTGAGTTCGAGGCTTGCCTGGACTACATAGTGAGCTCAGAGCCAGCCTGAACTACAAAGCAAGACCCTGTCTTAAAAAATAAAATAAATAAATAAAAATGAAAATGTAATTTCACCAAGCCCAAGCACAGAGATTGGTGACTGGAGCATTGAACAGATTTGAGGCCTTAATCTTTTTCTTGACCATTACATCTCTTGTCTTTTTTTTTTTTCAAATAATATTGCTCCTGAGAGTAATGAAGTAGTTTCATATTCTAAAATTGAAGGCATTGGGTTCTATCACAGGAGTCATCGAGAAACTGAGAAAGATTTGTTTGGATGACTGTGTAATTGACCAAAGGCATTAAATTACTTCCAGTGTCCTTTCTTCCATCTCTAGCACGTGAGGCAGAAATTCTTCCACTGTGACCTCTATTTCCTCACATTACATTGTCTTTTGTATATAAATAAAAAACATGTAAGATTATAACCCTATTTTCTTCTGAATAAAGGTGATTTCGACTCCATGTTCCTCACCATGTTAACTCTTTGAAGAGTGCAGGTGACACACAATTTCACATGAAGCCCATTCACTCATGTTTTCTGGTGTCCATAGTCTTCTTCCTTTTCTTCCCCACATTCCCCCCTATTCAAGTTAAATCATCATAAACCCACTTGAAGAGGAATTCTCACCACTTCCAGCTCAGTTTTGTCAGAGTTTTCCGCAGACCATTATTTCCAGATATTCTTGTATCTTAGGCACTCTCAAAAGTGCCAAAATATGACTGTGTCCTTGGACAGAATGAAGAAGAACATGTATGCCCCCTTCTGTGTTGCCTCATCTCCTCGATGCTGTTGTTTCCCTCTTATATTTTGTACCCACAGTGACTCCTGCGCAATAACTCTGGCCACCACAGTCTGTGGGCCATACCAGCCATCCACATCTTGGGCACCAAGTTCTCACTCCTCCCTTTGCTTCTTCTCTAACTCTCCCCATCTCAACCCTGCCCACTAGTGCAGAACTGCACGTGGAAATGAATATACACTCAGCCAGTTCTGCAAACTTGGATGGATCCCCGCGTGAGCCACAGTTTAGGCTCGCGTTGCTGACTAGGGAATCCCTGGGGAAATGACGAGAGCCTCATAGGGTGCCCGACTGAGTGGAGTTCTTTAGGCTCACCTTAAAAATGAAAGTTCACTGTTGCTCAGGAGTGCAGTCAGATAAGATCAGGTTGACTTTTCAAAAATAACTTTTATTATTTTTATTTTTTAAATAATGAAGCCTCATTTTAAGCAGGTTTAAAAATTCAGATAGACTGAGAAGAGAAAGAGGGAGAAGTGGAAGGCAAAGAAGTGGTTGTGGAGGGAAAGGAAGAGGATGGAAGACCCCCACATATCTAGACAAGATATGTTAGTTTTTTGTATCATTCCAGCATTTTTATTTGAATTCTTTATTGGTACATTTTATATACAGCTCACAATCACACTCAACATTGGGGAATTTGTACCAATATATGACCTGAGTTAATTCTCATTTTTACCCATATCTCTACCCACCCACAACCCCCCACCCCTTATATACATGCTATTGCTTTTTCTTTCCAAATCATATTTATTCTTCACCCTCATTACATCCCCCCACCACATTCCCTTGAATATTTCCTCTTTTACAAAATATATCATACATTTTAGAACTCATTTACATCTACAGGTTCTCATACCAGAGAAAAGATACCATATTTATATATCTTGGATCTATTTATTTCACTTATTAGTGTGTCCTCAAGGTGCATCTATTTGCACATAAATGAATGAAACTTGTCATTCTTTATGGCAGAGTAATACTCCATTTTATTTTTAAAAATCTTCTTTATCCAGTCTCCAGTTGATGGGCATCTGGGTTGTTTCCAAGACTGGACTATTACAAACTGAGCTGCTATGAATACAGGTGTACATATGATACACTAAGCCATCTTATCTTTGACAAAGGAACCAAACATCCTCAATGGAGAAAAGACAACCTCTTTAACAAATGGTGCTGAAAAAACTGGGCTTTAACCTGCCAAAAACTAGTGCTAGACTTATCTCTTTCACCGTGTACTGAACTAAAATCACAATGAATTTGAGACTTAAACATTAAAACAGAAACAATAAACCTGCTGTAAAACGGGTTAGGTAAAGCTCTAGGAGACATTGGGTTAAGCAGAGACTTTATGAGCATTCCAACGTTTTTAAAGATGTATTTAGCTATTTCCTCATTTTCAGACATTCAGATTATTTCCAACATTTTGCTATTTTAAACTGTAAACATTCTTATAAATATAACTTGGAGGAGGTCCATGAATAAAACTCTTGAAGAAGCATGAGAAATTAAATCAACATCAAACATCCTTAGAAACAATCATGGCAAATAAGAATTAACAGTATCTTCAGTGTAAAAATGTTTCTCCAACCCCTATCTTGATCACTTTTTCACTCCCACTATACTACTTAGAACTGCCACTGATTAGGTGTTTCTTCTGGTTATTAACTTTCCAAATAATGGTGATCTAAGACTTTTTTTTTTGACAGTCAGGATATTTCCCCCAAACCCAAAGCCAAAAAGAGATTCCAAACAGATATAAATTAAGAGATAGTTTGGTATACCATAAAAAGATTGATTTCTAGAATCACGGCTAGAGTTCAGATTCTAGAAACATCATTTAATCACTGAAAAAATGAAGTACATTTTAAGTACCTCATTGAGACTCACAATTCTCATCTATAATATGGAGACAGTTGCTACTTCTTTGTCTCTGGTCCAGTTAGTATTAAATAGAGGCCATCTAGAACATGCCCTTCTGTTCCCAATAAATAAGGTGACTTTTCATCTACTTTGTCACCCTAGTGACTAAAAAGCTTTGCTCTTCAATATTGTAAGAAAGGACATAATCAGATACAAACCATCCTCCAGTGCATGATGAATCATTTCTGTGGACAAAAGACCCACCTAGAAGACAAAGCTACATTTAACAGACCCTGGTCAGTGATGGAAACTTGGATCTACCAGCTAGAACTGTCCAACAAATAATCATAAGGTTCTTGAAAATGTATGCATCTACCATTTTGAAAAAGAGACAGGAAATACAGTTATAGGTAAAATTCCTCTCTAGATAATAGCACCCATGAAATAATATTGATTCCTGAATTTCTTCTACCAATGCTCTTCTGTATTGCTTGACAATGACTGGGGCATTTAAAGGACAAATATTCCTATGGTCCCTCAAGCTATATTTCATCAGAATATCCTAGTTTCTTAACCTAGAAATAGTCCTCTGGGGGGATCATATGCAATTTTGAGAGTCTGTTCACCAACACTCTTCCTTAATATCTCAGTAATTTGCCTCAAGTATGAATATGAAAAAATGCCAATATTCTAGAATTTGTCATCTTTATCTCCTATGTTCTTGGTTTTCAGAACGTTACACAGTAAGAATAAAAGCATTTCTCAACAGCAGCCATTCTTTGTGAAGTGAGATGAAATTTCAGTGTTATTTTCATCTGCATCTCTTGAATGACCAGTGATGTTGAACTTTTCTTCATATGCTTCTTGGTAGCTTTTATTTCTGCCTCTGAGAAGTGTCTGTTCATTTCAAATGCCATTTTTGAATTGGGTCTTTAAACTTTGGGGGACTGATTTGTTTAAGCTCTTTATATATTCTAGATAAGTAGCCCTTTGTCTGTCAAACAGCTAGTCAAGATTTGTTCCTGTGTTGTTTGTTGTCTTTTAGCAGTGTCAGTGGTTTATTTTGCTATGCAAAAGCTTTTTAGTAGGATGAGATCCCATTTGTTGATTCTTTCTGCTAGTTCTCGTGTTATAGAGGTTTTGTTCACAAAGTCTCTGCCTAAGCCAATGTCTCCAAGAGTTTTGCCTAACCTGTTTTGCAACAGGTTTATTGCTTGTGTTTTAATGTTTAAGTCTCTAATCCATTGTGATTTTAGTTTAGTACATAATTAGAGAGGTAGTTCTAGCTATAGTTTTTGGCAGGTCAAAGCCCAGTTTTTCCAGCACCATTTGTTAAAGAGGCTGTCTTTCCTCCATTGAGGATGTTTGGCTCCTTTCTTAAAGATAAGGTGGCTTAGTGTATCTGGAGTTGTTTCTGGATCTTCTAATCTATTCTACTGGTCCTCAGGCCTGTTACTTTGTCAGTACTGTGCAGTTTTTATCACAGTGGCTTTATAGTGCAGTTTTAAGTTGGGATTGTAATATCCCCTGCCATGTACTGGTTGCTTAGAATTGCTTTTGCTGTTCTAGGTCTCTTGTGGTTCCAGATAAATTTTTGGATTATTTTCTCTAGCTCTGTGAAGTATGGTGTTGGGATATGCTGGTGAGGCTGTGGGGAAAAAGGAACCCTTCTCCACTGTTGGTAGGATTGTAGACTTGTGCAACTATTGTGGAGATCAGAGTGGAGATTCCTCAGAAAACTAAGATTAGAGGTCCCATTTGACCTCTATTCCCCTGCTAGGAATATACTCGAAGGAATTAAAGGACTCATATTGTAAAGACATATGTACACCCATGTTCATAGCAACTCAGTTTGATAGCCCAATCTTGGAAACAATCCAGCTGCCCATCAACTAAAGACTGGATAAGAAGATGTGGGTTTTTTTTTTTAAATAAAACGGAGTATTACTGTGCCACAAAGAATGACAAATTTCATTCATTTATGTGCAAATGGATACACCTTGAGGACACTAATAAGTGAAATAAATAGATCCCAGACATGTAAATATGGTATCTTTTCTCTGGTATGAGAACCTGTAGATGTAAATGAGTTCTAAAATGTATGATACATTTTGTGAAATAGGAAATGTGGTAGGGGAATGTAATGAGGGGAAAGAATAAATATGATTTGGAAAAAAAAGAAATAACATGTATATAGGGGTGGGAGGCTATGGGTGGGTAGCAATTTGGGTAAAAATGAGAATTAACTCATGCCATATATTGGTACAAATTCCCCAATGTTGAGTGTGATTGTGAGCTATATGTAAAATGTACCAATTAGCAAGTCAATTAAAAAAATAAAATCACTTCTGTGTACCTGTATTCACTAAAGAATCCCTACCCATTCCTTGCTTTCTTCTTCTTTAGATACCTTCCCATCTTCAGCAGTACTCCAGGAAGCTCTCTGGCTAGAAACTTACACGTGCAGAGCACTTTCTCGTGTCTTCCCAGTAAATAGCAGAGCTTTGCACTTTCTCCAAAATGACTTGCACACGTCTGTCACCTGGAGCCTATAGTTCAACATCACCATAACTGACCAAGTCTTCCCATCTAGAGCGTGTCCTATAAAAATATCTCCACTCTAAAAATCTTTGTTTGCTATATGGACTGATAAGGTTTCTCTTTCTCAAACTATGGTATAATTGTCAAGACTGTAGGCTTTTGAGTTACACCACTGTGTCTCCAAATATTGGCTGGGCTGCTCAGTAACTTTGTGACACTGGTTGGTTTTCTTAACCTTCAAAGTCTGAGTTTTCAGATTTCTAAAATGGCTATTATAACAATGGTTCCTTTCCCATAGAGGAATTTCTCTGTGACTATTGTGGTCTTAACTCTTGACCATTTATTGCAATAGTGTGCGCATTGCATAACCAAGACTCTGAAACACTCTAAGATTTCAGTATATGTCCCATTATCATAATAACTAGATAAATATTCCCTAATCTTGTGTACAGATAATGTTCTCAATTTTGGAAGTGACATTGCAAATCTCTGGTTCTGACATTGCAACTCTTCTAGTTACTCAAGCCAGAAATATTTATTGATTTAAGAGTGGGCCATCTTGGCCTCTGTTACAAGTCAAACAGTGGAAATTGTTGGAATATTCTGAGCCCAGGACAAATGTGCTTCTTCCTCCAATAGTT
>PVIC010010703.1:12394-43017 GCA_004025085.1 Thryonomys swinderianus
CTCTCTCTCTCTCTCTCTCTCTCTCTCTCTCTCTCTCTCTCTCTCTCTCTCTCTCTCTCTCTCTCTCTCTCTCTCTCTCTCTCTCTCTCCCTTCCACCCACACCAGCTCCTCGGGTCTAACATCACTAGATCGCATAGCATCTTTACTATGTTCTTGGATTCTATCCTCCCCCTCCCCCAGCACAATCGGTCACAAGTAAGTTTTGCTAAAACATAAACTTCTTGCTGCTCGGAACAAAACACATACTACTTCCTATTTCAGGTGCGGTGCTTGCTGAACTTGTGCTTGGTTGGGGGGGCCCTCGGGCTCTGACTGCACAAAGCAACTTAAAATTGACCTAATTTCATTTGCTGCTTCATGTCCATATTTCTGTGCTATCCTGCGCTCAGCTTCCTTCTCTCGGAAGACGCCCTCTCCATCTTCTGGGAAAACTCCCCTTCAATTATCGATTTCAAATGTCCCATCTGTTGAAACTCTCTCAAAGAGATGGGCTCCCCATCTTCTGTGTTGTCTCTGCACCTTGCACCTGCTTCTCTACGGGACCTTACAATTCCCCATCCTTTTCAGTTATTCAACAATAACCAGCTCAAATGTCACCTTTTCTGAAGAAACTGTGCTAGTTACTCTCCCGGAACCCACAAGTCATGAATTTCCACACTCTATTCATCCTTTCACAACTTCTTGCTCTTTAGAAATATATCCCATTGAATCTTATCAACAATCCTTTGCACAATAATCTTATACAACTATGTAACCACTAGCCATTTTTCTTATTTGGAAACTTAAGAAAAAAAATCATCTCACTGTTCGTGCAAAGCAAAACAAAGTTTTACTATGCCAAGCAAATACTGGGTTGAGTACCTACTAAATATTCAAAGCTTACCATTCTCCATGATTTAACCTTACATTAAGTCAGCACAGGAAAGTCTTATCCTTGCACCATACATAATCTTTCAGGTCCCTAAAGAATTGTATTTATGGAATCAGGATTTAGCACTCTTCTTCCCATGTTGGTCTAGACTGGCTGTGACTATAAAAACCAGATGTTTGCAGAACATCTTTTGGATTCTTGTTCAAAGTATTACCAAGAACATCATTCAATGTATTTCTTAGTATCTTTTGTGACAAGTATGTCTCAGAAGTAAGATCCAGAACAATATTTGTATCTCTCTGCATGCTCTTGTCAGATGCCAAGAGATAGATACCCATATGTTCTTCTCTTTGCTTAGACTTCCAGGAAGCTGCATGTTAACTTTGGCACACAACTTTCCTCAACCAAGATATTTTTAAAATATGTTTTTATTTTATCTTTCCATTACTAAACCCCTGGCTTCTTTGCTAGCCCTTAATATGTGGCTTTTTCCACCTACTGGTTAAAATATTTATGACAAATTGGATCAAGTACATGGAAGCACGGAAAGACAGAATTTGGGAGTAACATAGTGCTGTTTCAAAATCAGTGCTTTCAGTTACTGGAGAGATAACTTCCAGTCTCTATACTCCCATATATAACACCCCATGAAAACAGAAAGTAATGTCCTCTATGTACAGTTATGAAACTGTACATAAAATGAATATATAATCATATACTACATTGCTTGAAATTTAACAAAGGATTAGTTTCTATCATTTTCTCACTTCTCCAAATCCTATTAGAAAGTGCAGGATGGATGCATGAATAGCCAAACAATAAAAGGTTGGCATAGTGAGCTCAGTAAGAGTGACCATTACCTAATGTGTAATAGCTGATAAGAATTTGATGTCAGGTGCCTTGGAATAGTTTCATAGAGATGATCAAATTCTGGGTTTTGAAGAACGCACACAATTTTTGTTATATAAAGACTATAAAAGAGAAATTTTGGATGATGGGATTTTGACAGGAAAAAGGAGAGTAGGAAAATTCAAGACAATAAGACTCCAAGTCTGTTAACAAAAGCACCCTCTGTGTGTACCAATAATAAATTAAAAGTCCTGCTTATGCACTTGATGTTCATTAAACCAAAATAAAAAGTTAACTTCTTAGAATATTAAAGAAATAAAGAAGGCTGATATATTTGGAGATGTTCTTCCTCCCTCTATTTCTCACACAGTTGAAGATACATCAGTGGAAATAAGAGTAGCTATAAGTAAGCACGGGATTGTTGCTCACTATTAGAAAGCTGAGCTCCACATAGAGGATGAGTTAGAGTAGGTCTCAGCACCAAGTCAGGCTGAAGATGAGAAGAGAATGAGCCAGTCTTATAGTGAGACAGGTTTCAAATGTGAATCAAACTGCACTGTGTCATGACTCCACCTTCTGTGCTCCTGGCCTGCCTGGATCCTAGTTGCTGCATCTAATTAACCTCATCTTTTAAAATATTTTATCTGCCGCCTCTTCCATCTTGATTTCCCCTAGTGACAAATGCATGGTAATCAATGAGGCTGCAAAGGTCTGCATCACATCTCAAGCATTTTCCTTACTCATGCGGAGCCAGGAATGAAACAACAGAAGAAAGAGTGTCTCGAGTGTCTGTTGTGAGTTTGCCAGCCGAGTGCTTGGATTCAGAGAGATCACACGCAATGCTTTAAATTGTTTTCAGTTCAGCATCCAAACATTTGGGGTTTTTTCTACCCTAATTCCAAGCTTTATAAAGTTGTTGAAAGTTTACTGTGGATAAATTCATACGTTCTTGAAAAGGACAGCACCAAAATACATTTCCACTTATTGAGTGAGCTGGAGGGGTGACATGCAGAGGAAAATGTACAGATAAGATGAAGATAAATACTTCTTCCTTGGAAACATTTTTGTCTTGATCCAAGAAGGATGCAAATGATTATCTAGTCTGGAGATGAATGATAGATTTTAGCTGAGAGCAGGCCCCTAATGGAGCATGATTTAATGATAAATCTCAAAGCTACACTGTCCCAAACACAGGACAGACTCACAGCAGACTGTTCCCCACACAGCAGGTGTGATATTCAGCATCTCTGGTTTGACGTGATAAAACCATTTTCTAACCATCAGGAGTGAGGATGGTGACTAGACAGGTTCTGTATCCAGGTCCAGATCAAGATTTCCTGACTTAACTTTCATGACTTGTTCGTTCCCGCACAACTTCAAACTTGGCATCTTCCAATTCAATGGGGAAGAGACACAACTTCAAACTTGGCATCTTCCAATTCAATGGGGAAGAGACCCATGGCCTACCCATGGTTTCTCTATTTTGTGCTTTGAAACAAAAATAAGCCTATCAGTAGAAGAAAGGTGCTTCCCTCTCTAAAACAAAATGTCTAGATTGGGTTCGAGCTGTCAACCTGGCCTTGTCCTGGCAATTCAACTCGTAACCTCTATTCATTCAAAGACTTTGTGGAGTCCTCATAGACATCCTCAGGTTAAAAGGCAAAACCCAGCCCTCTCTACTTATTGCCTGTTTGCAGAAAAAAGCAAACAAGGCCCAGATTTTCATTCATCTGGGAGGATATGGTTAGCTAATATTTGCTTGACCCTTCCAGGTTCCATGTTAGTTAAAGGGGCATTTCAGATCAAAGGGCCTTCCCTTAATTCACAGAGGATCTAACAAGGGAAAGCATGCTTGTAGCATATGGGAAAAGACTGCAGTAAGCCTGAGTGGCCCTGAAGAGATGAGCAGAGGAGACATGGTGGAGAACTGGATTCTCCTTCCATTTTCTTATCCCCTTGGCTGATCCCACCAAAACAAATCCTTCACAGCACTTCAGAGCCTCAGTTGCATAGAAAATTCCTCATTCCGTCTGCCTCTCACTACTTCCCCCTTTTTTTTTCTTGTTTTTTTTTTTTTTTTCTTTGTAGGATCTCAGCCAAATGGTGCTGAGTTTTTCCTGCACAATTTAGAGCAGGCTTCTACAGAAACCTACCTCCCTTCACACATGCATACGCAAACATAAATACTTAATACAAAAGATAGAAAAAAGCTGAGATTTAACTTCAGTCTCTAGGATCCCGGTGTGTTTTCCAAGGGATGGATAATGGTGTAAGCTAATGCCATTATCAATATAAAATTAAAGTGTATAAGAATGAACAGGCCAGCGATGCACCACATAAAACTGGGCATGAGCACAAGATTTGAGCATTAACCCTGAATCTGGCACACACAAAAGGAAGGATGTCCTTGGGCGAGTCATTGCCTTACTGGGCCTGAATTCTTACCCTGTACATTTCTTCAGGCCTTTAGCTCATTAACTCTCAAGTGAGAGTTGCCTCAACTGCTTCCTGCTTCCCTTGTGCCATGGTTTCTGCTGGTGCATCTGCTGTGCATGATAGGGAGACACTGGCTTGAAATCCAGACTTGGGTAGAATTGCTGACACCATTCCCCAACTGTGTGACTGTGAGCATGTCATTTAGCTGTGCTTCATTTGTATGAAGGGAAGAAAGCATAGCTACTAGACTCTCTACTTTCCTGGGATTTTCTGAGGCTTAAACATCACAGAATGTATGAAAGTATATGGGCAGATAGGTTTTAAGATTAAGTCCATCTTATTTTATCTCATATTCTCTTTACATTTAGCAAAACCCTTACATATGCTAGGTATTTCACAAATAGAAAAGAGAAGGATGGGAAGGAGATAGAGAGAAAGGGAAGAGATAGAGAGAAAAGAGAGGACAGGAGGAAAAGGAGGGAAGCAAAGGAAGAAAAGGGAAGAAAGGAAAGAAGGGATTGGAACATAAAGAAGAAATAGAGTTAATATACCCCCCCATTATCCTGCCAGGTTTTGAGATGTAGTTTGTGGTACATGCTTATCTAAATTGCTAGTAAGGACATTAATAGAGTGTATCTCCTTTATATTTGCTAATAAGATATGAATCTTCAAAATCAGGATCATAATGCATGCTGTTATTTACCCTTTGATGATCTGGTGAAATTAGAAGTGTGAAAATGCTTCATAAATACTGTAAGGGCTTGAAGGCTGAGCCAAAGTCTCAGATAATGATATTAGATAAAACAATTAGACTCAAGTCCCTACTTATAAATTAGAGCCTAAAGAACTAGTGGAAAAAATAGCACCTACAACTTAAATACATACATGTGTGGCTTAATTTTGTAAAACTATGAAAGATGAACAGAAAAGAAAGATGAAAACTATTATAAGGAAGAAATGGGTCATAAAATAAATAAGAAATAATGTATTATAAGAGAAGGGGCTTGCAATGGTAGAGAATAAAAAGGTGTGTAGAGCAGATAGTTGTCTAAATCTTGAATGACATAAGGACACAGGAGACTGGCCCTTTGGTAAGACTTTCCCTAGCGAGTGAAGACATTCTTTCATGAGCTGCCATATTGAGCCAGGCACATAAGCAGTGCATAAGTGGAGATTTGTGCCTGATTTACAGAAGATGTCCAGAGAAGAAGGTTATTTGGACAACTTTATGCTAACTCCACAGTGCAATGCCTAGATGTGATGCTTTATCAAAGCTCCCAGTCATAGACATCTCTAGTCACAGAAGGTGAGTCATTGATTATGACCATGTTTTCTTTTCTACCACGAGCTTCTGAGAAATGGGGACCTTACCCCATGCCTATTATCTGATCACAGTGCAAGGAAACTGGAAACCAGCAGCAAGATAAACAATAAAAACTACATAAATGACATGTAAAATGAAAATATAAAATGATTAGGCCAATAATTAGCAATAAGAATTAATTACATCCATTGTTAACAATATTGCTGTTACTGTGGTGTTTAGTGCCAGCAGGATTCAGACAGAATTCAGACAATTATCTTGAGGCCAAGGGATAATTCTTTCCCAAAGAAGAATCATGCCTCACTAAAAGTTGCATCCACTCAATTCACTGAAACTTCTGGTGAGATTTAGCAAGAGTTTAATGATTAATAGGTCTTTCTTATTTTTTGATCACAGGAGTTCAGAGATCTTGAGATTAGAAAAGAGATTAATGAAAGTATCTGAGTTGGAGCAAAGTGTGTAGTTACAACCAATAATGTGAAGAATGACGCTGTTGTTTTGGCCAAAGTGTCACTTCACCTAGTGAGAGAGTCAGGGTGAATAGGGAATTCCAGCAGCCCGTTGTAAAAACATGGAGTTTGGAAAAACAGACATAAATTGAAAAAGAAGGACATCTTAGACTGAGGAAATACAATTCTAAAAATGCATAGGTTCTTTTGCATATAACAAAAGGACTAAGAAACAAGGCAGAAAATGGAAGCTGTTAGCACAAGGTAGAAGATCCCAGGATAGTTTGAATTCAATAAGTAATGCTGACTCTTCCACAGCTTTTTTGAGTGGGCTGTAAATTCTGTGAAGACAGAATGCATATTTCCAGACTGAACTACACCATACATAATACAATGACTAAGAAATTGAATTCAATAACTTAGCAAATGAGAATTGGGGTAGAAGGATGGATGGATAGATGGACAGATAGATAAGTGAATGAACAGTGATTATATCTTCCAATTATTTTATAATAATTAGCATGTTGATTCAGAAACTGCTGTGTACTATCTGTGATTTGGAAATCTCCTTGCTTTACCTTAATGGGCCTAGAAAAGACTATATTTTGCATTCTGCAGAGAAACTAATTTACTATTTACCATACTTTACTATTGATAGTCAGGAAATTTTTCTCCTTAGTCATTTTTGCTGAATCACTGACTTTATTTTGATAAGAAAAAGGACAGTTCTTTAATATTTGGACCCTTATAGCCAATTTTTATGTTTCCCCAAGCACTGTAATTGAGGCCGTTCTGCCTGGCTATTAATACTCTAATGGAGCAGTGTGCTCTCTTACAGAGGGGAAATCAGACATTGTGCTGAGCTGATTAGAAGTGATGCCATGGAGCTTCTTCCTGAGAACGGAAGTCTTGTAACCTCAAATACCAAGACCTATAAATCTCAGCGATATATAATGGTAATTGGTTTGAAAGGCCTAATCGACACAGAGAACGGAAGCCAAGTGCAGAATGCTCAGGACTGGAAGCTCCAGGCCTCCGCCTCCTTCTAGAAGGAGATGTGTCATTTTCTCCCTCAGTGCTGGGAACTGTATTAAGCATTTGGAAAATTAAGCCTTGCTAAATCTCCAGGCTGGAAGCCTGAACAATGGAGTCTAAAACTGA
Source organism: Thryonomys swinderianus (assembly GCA_004025085.1). NCBI lineage: Eukaryota > Metazoa > Chordata > Mammalia > Rodentia > Thryonomyidae > Thryonomys > Thryonomys swinderianus. The sequence goes on from PVIC010010703.1 coordinate 19,486, forward strand.
AGTCCACCTGCAGCACATCAGGATGGAGAGCTGGCAAAAACACAGATTCCTAATTATCATCTTAAACATATGATTTTAAAATGTCTGAAAAGGAGTCTCATAACTAGCACTATCGACAAGTTCCCAGTTGACTGGTTTGTGCAATGGTGTTTGAAGGTCACTACTACAATATCAGTTCACATCTACTCTGTGAGATCCTCCTCAGGCCCTGGGCTCCATATTATAATGAAGATACCTCTGGCCTTGGATTTAGCCCATCCATGTTGAAGTCAATCATTTGCTTAATGGTTACAAGTAGGTTCTGTTTTATTTCTCTTTGCAACTCACTGTCTTCATTTATAAAAAAGAAGGAAAACTGTCTACTAGGCTCAGTTCTCATATGAATCAGATAATACATGAAAATGCTAGGACACTCAATAATAGTGCTCACAGATTTCAAATATGTATGACTTCAGAATGTGTGACACAGATTTGTTTATGTACTGTCCGATTTGTAACTAGGAAAATCAAACCTTCTAGAGTATGACTGAAATACAAAAAGTCGGAAATAGAAGGTATTGATTTTCAGTTCTATGGGTTATTTGCTAAATCAAGCTTAAGCACGTCACTTAGCTTCCCTGAAATTCTAATTTGTCCTTTATATCGAGGACAGACATGGCTTGCTTCTCTTGGTGGCTACAACGATTGAAGATATTTATGTAACGCACTGGCACAGATGGATACTAATATATGACAAGTTACCATGAGATCTCTTTACTACAGATGCTTATTACCATCTTTACCCACATTCCCACTGTTTCATATTGGACAATTGAATTTTTCTCAATTATACATCCTCTTGATCTATGTGATATCCTGCGTAATCTGAACTTTAAACTACCATTTTCCAAACAGATAGTTACATAAACCCACCCACATTCATCTCAGAAATAAAACTGGAGAGTCACAACTGATGGTAAATCTCTGTTCAACACTCGGTAATTTTGAAGCGTGCTAAACCTGGGCGAGCCTTACTTTCCTCCTCTGAACAATGACTGTAAGTTATTATAAAGACCATAGAGACCATAAGTTATTATAAATACTACGCACTGTTACAACCGATACATTTCAAAATCCCAGAGGCACCCTCTCCAAGGGAAAAATTATTGTTTTCTTGTGCCCCAGTTAAATGCTAATTGGCTATATTTGGAACCTTTCTCTTCATGCAGTGTTTGAGGACCCCTTGCTCTCTGTCTTTTCATATTTATCTTTAACACATCATTTTAAATTGCTTCAGAGAGATGAAGAAGACCTTGAGGGTGGAATGCCAGGGACTCAAGTGCCTCCACCCAGGAGTGATGAGCAGCCACACTGTATGTTCCACTGGAAAGAACAACTCACAGGGCCCCACCTCAGAGCAAAAAGCTCTGGACAAAAGCCTCCGATGAAGTAACCACTCCTACACAGCTCTTCATTCTAGAAGGAGAGTACAACTCTGTCTCACACAGTTGCTATCTTATGAAGTTGCTGCAATGATTAAAAAAGAAAATACCCCTCAAGCGATTAGTACAGACTCTGGTACGTGAATCATAGTAAGTCACTACTAAGGAAGCTGGAGTTGTATACTTACCTGGCAGGGGAGTATACCATGATCACGAAGGAAGCTGGAGTTGTTAAAACTGTAAGTTTAGATTCCTTCTTTGAAAACAATTGAGGGATTCTTTGAATGTTAGTGTAGATACCCTATGAATAATCAAGATGACGTGTCCTGATTTTAGTTTGATTTTCATTGATTCAACTTATTTATTGAATGCAACAAACACTCTCTTAGCCCAGATAATACATGGAATTTTGGAGAAAATGGCATGAATATTAAATGATATACGTGCTTATTTGTAAGTGTGGTAAGCTATGGGAGAGAGAAGTAAGTCACATACAAAGTGCATATCTAAAGGATTAGTGTAAGCTGTGAATTCAAGAAAGTTTTCTATTAGGTGTAAAAAAAAAAAAATGAATGGATATTGACCAAGAAATTGGGACCAGATTTTATACAGGAGGAATAGATTTGAGCCTCCTCACTAACTCCGACCTAGGGATCATTCAGCCTGAATTGCAGACCAGATGGAATGTTCCAAAGAATCAGCAGCTTAAAAATATAAATAAATAGAAGCATCCTGGTAAATACGTCCACAAGGAACATTTGCAACTTACAAGGAACACATAATGTCCAAACACTTTAGCAGTCCCAAGGAACTTACAAATGTTATGTTTTTACCCAATTATAAACATTCTTTTTCTCGTCTTTGGAATTTTCAACCAGTTTTTCTCTCCATGACCGTTCTCAGCCTGATTGAGTCACCGAATATTTTCAAAATAGAAACATTTTTTTGTAATTTGTGCTGTCCTTGGATGAATGTCCAGTCCTCACCAGTCCCCCCTGCAGCTCTCAGAATACAGAGATAGCATGTACATGCAAATTCCTGAGCACACACACACAAGCACACATGCACACGCAGAGTAGGGGAGCGATGGGACGAGGTAAGTCAATCCATGGAATTTAGGCATGGCTCTGCCACAGGTGGGCTGTTTGGTCCAGACTCCTTACTGTGGCATTCAAAGCTCTTCATGATCTGGAACCTACCAGAATATGACATCTTAGCTCCTTTCACCTCTCTCTCTCTCTCTCTCTCTCTCTCTCTCTCTCTCTCTCTCTCTCTCTCTCTCTCTCTCTCTCTCTCTTCCCTGCGTTACAGCCCATACCAAGCATGTGTTTATCCCTGGCATTTCCCCCACTCATTACTTTCTTATATATGCTATAGACATCATTCTCTACATTGTTCTTCATAGGCACAAGCCTTGGTACTCACCCTCTTCTCGACTCCTACTCGGTCTTCCAGGGATTCTCAGTCTTCTTCAAGGTCATTTTCTGACCTTGGCTATGCCTCCTATACACCAGATCGGGTGATGGTCAGTGCCTGTTCTCTGCATTCACTCCACTCACTGCAGTCGGACTGTTTTCTAATTGTTACCTTATTACCTGCCTTCAGCTCTCGATAATTTATATGAGACCCATGAAATAGGCTAATGGACCCTCTAGCACCTAGGCTGAGGCTTCAGACAGCAGGAACATTTGATATGAGATTTTTAGTCAAATGCTTTTTCTAGGAATTTGTCCAGGCAGGGCCTTAGTTCTTCCACCTGTTGAAATAAAAATAACGTCCCCCTTATGAAATTCTCATACTTGCCTGTTAAATGAGAGAATGTGTGTATAATGTCAGCTGAGAATCTGCTACACAGTAAGTATGAGTGAGAGAACCAGGCAACAAACATATGAGTTCTGACCACAACCAGAATTGTGAATATAAAAGTATAAGTACTTTGCCAATAATAAATGCTTTATAAGTAAAAGCATAAATTTAATAATCATCATGTGATTGTTACACTGTTAAGAAATACATATGTAGTCACTTGTCTACCAAGTGGAACTCTCTACCAAGCCACTTAATTATAGTAGTGATAATGATATGAAATACCTCTTACATATTTTCAAGGAATAAGAAAAGTAAGGAATGTAGAATTTGGAAACAGGGTTCTGAGCAAGACGATAGTACTCTATGCATAACTAGTTATGAATTCCAGGGTCACTGAATTTAATACATTTTATATCATTGCAAATGTTTGCTCTACTTCCAAGGAAGATTAAAAATAAAAAATTCCTGTGTTTGGCTCAGGAGCGTCCTTCCCTCCTGGCAGTATGCATCAGACTAAATGTCACAAGAATATTTCAGCATATGTGGGTAAATATTTACACTCATTTTAAGCAGATATTCCAAATTCCTTGTTGTTTTTCAGCAGAGGCCTACACTTGGTGGTAAAAGTCATGAATAGAAAGTTTTCATTCTCACTAAGTGAGAAGGGGATTTTTCAAGGATTCCTGCCTCCGGGGTGCTCTATTTTTCTCCTTCCATTCTCTCTGGGTTGAACTGGTGGCAGGAAGAACTGGCCTTCTGCCAGGGAACTCTCTACCAAGCCACTTCAAATTATTGCTCCATGGTCCCCGACAGCCAGTAGAAAACTCAATTGTGAACTCAGAGGAAAGAAAATAAAAGTATAAAGGGAAGAGATCTAGACACTATAATATGAACATCATAGAAAATATAAAATACAAAATATCATGGCCTTGGATTATGTGAACTGGATAAATTTATCATGTTAAGGGGACTGAGAATCACAGGATACATCGAGAGCTGCTTGCTGGGGAGAGAGGGAGCAAGAGAGCTATCGGTAGGAGGGCACACCTACACTGTTAAAGCGCTGTGGTTTGTTGTGGGTTTGTTTGTTTGTTTTGCTGAGACAGAGACTTGCTTTGTGGTTCAGGCTGGCCCAGAGCTCACTATGGAGCCCAGGCAAGCCTTGAACTCAGCAGGCCTCCTGCCTCTGCCTCCTGAGTGCTGCGATTACAGGTATAGGCCACCACACCCACACCCGGCGCTATGGTATATGGTACTGATTGCTGATGGACATGAGTCACCATGCCCAGTATTGTTGTATGTGGTTACGGGGGATCAAGCCAGGTACCCTGCCCTTGTTAGGCAGGTGCCAGAACCACTGAGCTAAATCTCCGGCCCCAAAATGCTGTTTTTTGTACATGTGCTTGTATATGTGTGTATGCATGCATGTGTGATTACATGTGCATATTCTTCCAGCATGTTCCTTTATTCTCCAGAATCCTCTAGTAGCAGAGGCTATTATATTTGGCAGGAAAAAGACCTTCTAATGGAGCAAAGGAAAAAGCTAGGCAACACGTCATTCCGTTTCAGCAAGAGAAGGACAGCATGACTGGCACCATAGTTCTCCTAACGAAAAGGCAGGAAGATTTAGCATCATGTCTCTGTGTGACTCATTGCTGGCCAATGAGGACTGAGGGTGAGTGTTGCCTCCCAGTTGCCTGACGAAGGTGAATTTCCATTGGTAGACAGGGATTCTCTGGCTGTGAGAACTATCACTAGCCCAGGCTGAAGGATGGAAGGGAGCTGCTATAGGCACGTTGGAGTTGAAATCTATAGAAGGCCAAGTTAGAAGCAGACTGTTAGAACTGTTAGAACTGATTCTGTCATTCTGTTTACTGAGCATCCATAATGACAGTAGTACTGGTACGCACTAAAGATACAAAGATCAGAAGATGACATTCTGCATTCTGCATTGGAATGCAATACATAGAAGAAGGAAAGGATGCAGAAGTTCTACCTTATGGACAATGTACACACTTTATGGGAACAAGACTATGCTAGAGTATTATGCAAACAATAAAGATGTGGAAACCTCTACTTTGAGAAGACAACAAATGCAAATAACTACATGAAATACAAAGCTGATGTATCCAGTGTATAAACAGGAAAATTAAGTATGAGGAGGGTTTATCAGAGAGGGAGAGAGATTATCAGATGGAAGAATCCTGGAAATCTAGGAATTGGCTTAAACCCCTAACCTTCAAGGATGGGGAAGATATGAATATCTACCAGTAGGAAAATGGGATTCCTTTATTATCACTAATAGGGAAGTCATTTAACTAAAGGCAAAAAAAAAAACTGTTTCACATAAATTTTATTGTGATGTTTAATGGTTGAATTATGCAGAAATAGCAAATAAGTAAGGAAGACATTTAAGTGAGCATGTAGAGAATCTTTACATGATTCAGATTTTGGATTTAACCTTGATGCAATGGAAAGCTAAGAGTGGATTCTTAAGAATAAAGATTCATAATCAGAGCCCTCCAGTGAAGGATGGAATTTGACAGCATGCACAGCATATAGTGACACAAGAGAAGCCAGGCGCCAAAGTAAAATTCATAAACCTGCATGACACGCAGGTGACCTATCATGGGGTCATTAAAGTAGAAGCTGAACCCAAAAGATGAATCCTCATATAAACTATGAACTTTGCTTCATCATTCATCTATCAGTATCTGAGTACAATAAATATGGTAGCCTAATAAAGAAATACTAATGTTGTAAAAAAGAACTATCTGAAAGGATAGGATGTATGGAAGTTTTTTGTACTTTTCAATTTTTATAAAGCTAAAACTGATCTCCAAAAACCTTCATTTTAAACAATCTTTCAAAAAAAGTTTTAACCCATCCACTTTGTCCAGTCAATTCCTATATACAGTGTACATATGTACAAAATCTTCTTCACCCTAATAGTCTAAACCCTTCTATGCACATGGTTTCAGGCAACCTGAGCTCATTTTTCATCCCATTATTATAAGCTCGGCAGCTACACTGTGACACCGGTGAAAAATACTATTTTACTAAAGGGAGATTGTGATGCTTCTCATGATAACTAATATCACTTCCCCTAACTAATACATGTATTCAAAACTAATAAGCATTGTATGAATCAGGATCCTGTATGTCTTATGACACCGACATGTAAGACTTACACACTGACTCACAGAGATATGAACAAATATTCCCAATTTATATGTCCTCATTACAAATTATTTCATCAGAAACATGAGACCCCACTTAAGGACATTAACTTGAAAATAACCCTTGGTTAAATTATTAACTCTTCCTTTCATCTTTGCTCTGTGATATGGTTTGATTTATTGTATATCTTCAAATATTTTTATATTCTATAAATTGGAAATAAAAATAGTCACTGTCCTAAAGGACCATCATCAGAAGAAAGCACAATTATATACTCTGAGCCCGAGTTGGCTAGAAAATAGAGTCTGATGCAAGGACTAAGTATTAACACTGATTAAGTAATGCACGTCCAGGATAGCAAGAACAGGGGGAAAGAAATGTGAGGTGTAGAAGGTGGACGGGATTGCAAGGGCCTTCCATCTCACGCCTTCTGCTACTTTCTGCAGCACAGCAAGGTCACGGATCCACTTGGCTTGATGAGAAATTTGCACGTTGGGGGGATGGAAAAGCTACAGCTCTGGAGAGTCTTGCAACAGAGGAAAGACAGTGGGTGCATCCTTCTGCTTTCTGTTTTCCGCAGTTAATGCCCTATCTTTATGGACTTACTGCATCTCTTCATTTCCTCAGTTACTCAGAAAACCCGATTTCCTTCTCCTCTCCAGACCCCATACTGGGAATTTTCTCTTATAAAGAGGATACAAGGGGAATTTGAAATTTAGGTCACGGAGTAAGTCACTTTGTCATATATCTGTGTCTATATCTAAAGATAACAAAGGTATACAAGTCATCATTATGGGGCTTGGTTAATGTGACTATGGAAGCCAAAAAGTCCCGTCTTCTGTCTACAAGCTGGAGAACCAGAAAAGCGAGCAGCATAACACAATCTGTGTCCAAAGGGCTGAGATCCAAGGGATACAGGGGTGCACCTCCCTATCTATGTCTGAAAGCTGCAGAGGCAGTGAGATGGGTGGAGTTCATGCTGGTTTAAGTCCTGCAGTATGATGGCCAGTGAATCAGGGGCTATGCCGTTCAAGGGCAGAGAATGGATGTTCCAGTCGAAGAAAAAGAAGCTGCCCTCTTCCCTGTCTCTCTCTATTAGAACTTTGTTCAGTTGGTGAAGCCCAACCACATGGTGAGAGTGGCGTTTATCTAGTCTACTAATTCAAATACAATGCTGTCACAGCATATCCAGAAATAATACTTCATCAGCTATCTGGCCCTCCTTTGGCTCAGTCAAGCTGACAAATAAAGTTCATGGTCAGCCACTGAGGGTGGCTTGTCCTTCATCCTTTGAGGAGATAGGGTAGCTCCGATGGCATCAGTAGCAGAGAACAAGGAAAGTGAGACCCTGAGTGGATCCCAAGGGGAGCAGGAGATGCATCTGACACAACATTCAGGAAATTAGCACAGTGCCCAGCACATATAGCACTTAATAAATTGTTTTTCTAATATGCAGTTAAGAACACGCCTTAGTATCATTATCTTACACTAGAGAAAAAAGTTGAATAAACACAAATGATACTCAGCAAATCTCAAAAGAGAAGATCAAGGGTATTTGGGTTATAACTTGGACATTTGCAATAATGCATGAGCTGGTTTGCATACAATAAAGAATATGGTGCAAGGCCTACGGAAATAGCTGGACAAGCACTGGGATTGATTTGAAATATTTGTTGAATGAATAGATAAGTTAACAGTGAAAGTCAGTCTTTGGTAAGAACAGAATCTTAGAATGTTAGAGTTGGAAGAGACCTCAGAGATAGTGATTCTGAATTCCTGCCTTCATAGAAGACAATACTGAGGCTCATGGAGCAAAATGACATTTCTAAGGAGCAACAACGAGCTACTTCCTACCTACCTAAAACATTTACTATTCCAGTTCCACATATAGACAAAGTGATTTCAAGAGACCAAATGTCTTGCCCAGGGACAATCAGAAAAGAAACAGGTCTTGCTGTATCCAAGGCTCTTAGTGTTTATCATTGTAGGATATAACCTGTGGTGCTTGAAAATGGATATTCTGTTTTGTTACTGTGCGAGACCCATGTGAGGGGAGGACGTGGAAGTCTCATAACATAGACAAGAAACAGGGGCACAGAGGGACAGTCAGCAGCATGGGCCAGCAGAAAATTTAAAACCAAGTTTCCTTTCTCCCTCCATGTACTGATTTTACCATTTTTACAAGAAAAAGTCCCTTATGGGAGAGACTCACTCAACTCCGGATACCTTTCCAAGGCATTCTTGGAGCTGAGACTAGCATATCCAATTTGGCAGGATAAAGTGTGATTTTAATTAGGCCATTTACCCTTGGGGGCTGGGGGCTTTGCTGGCTAAGACTTCATAAAGGAGTCTGTGGGTGGGCAGTGTCCAGGGAGCTCAGAGGTGAAGAACATTCAGGACAAGCCTACCAGAGGGGTCTGGCTGTTGTTTTGTGAATTTCTCCTATGCCTTCCTGCTCCTAAAGTAATTGGAAATTACTGCACCCGTGGAGAGGAATAGCCTCCCTTGGATAGGAAAGGGCTTTGGAGCTTTTGGACCAGAGCCACCTAATATTCAGAGCATTTGTTTTTCAGCCACAAAGCCTCTGTGTGGCTCAGTCACTCTTTTCAGACAGGTGTCCACCTTCATCGCTCCTTGAAATCTCTTGGGGGACAAGAGAGACTGCTTTTGCCTCTGCCCAAAGGCAAAGTTCTTGCTCCTCCTGTTCACAAAATAAGGTGGGCCCAAGCTCCTCTCCTCCAGCCTGTCTTGTGATTTGAGGCTTTTAACTCCTATGCTGGAGAACAGGATAGAGGTATGTTATTGGGTGCTGACAATGTCTCTCCCTTACTGGAGAAAGCCAAGCTTGTGCAGCCGAGTTTGTGGGTGGGCCCAGTCACTCAGGCGGGGCTGACCAAAAGCTTCCCCGAGGACAGAAACCAAGTAGCTCTCAGAGAACCTGAAACTTGAAAGTGGAAGTCAGGGGTCACCTCCACAAGTCTCCCCTGCTTCGTTATTTCCCTCTGCCAGTTGCACATTCCTCTCTCATTCTGAGACAAGATGAAGGAATTTCTAAAATGCAAATCCAATCACATCATGTTTCTGTGTTAAAGCATTCTGATGGGTGCCAAGTATTTTTTAGATTAAAGACCTTAATGCTGTATCCAATTTTCTTCATGGTTTGGCTGCATATCTATCTCCAGCTTTGTTTCCTTTTCTTCCAGCATCTCCTTCTAAGGTTCCCAAACTAAACCAGACTTCACTTCTTGCTGCACACCATTATTTCCAACTGCAGAAGCTCCTGAAGCTGTTCTTGGTCGCTGGACCTCTCTTCTTCTCCATTTCTGCCCTGTTTTGCTATTTCTTCACTGAGTGATGCTCATTCCTCATGTTTCAGATGAGCAGCCCCCTTCTGTGCAAAGCCCTCTGTAAATATTCTCCCCCTGGTCGTTGACTAAGTGGAAGACCAAATTCTGTCCTCCCATGACAATATCTTTGGACCTTCACCATTCATGCTGAACTATAACTCTTTGCTTAATTTGCCCTCACGTATTACAGTGTGAGCTCCATGAAACTAAAGAGGAAATTTGTGTCTTGTTCATCATTTTATCATCCCCTACTCAGTGTTGGGATAATGTAGGCTGCAATAAATATTTGTTGAATTAACAAATGAGCCTCCAGAGGGTATCATGTGAAACTTTTAATGATCTTTGTCATTTCCTGAAGATTACATACTTCTCATGAAAACATTCAGAATCAGGAGAACTGGTGAAGTTTTTGCTAATGATTCACAAGTAGACAAAACCATTGTTATTGAGCACTAAATTTTTGGTGAGATTTCTTAGTAAACACTGAGCTATGGTCTTATTTTCAGATATTTACATTACATATGGCAAGAGCAAGTATAAACATGTTTTAGACATACAGTCACATTTACCAGGCTTTTCAAGGATTAAGTGTGAGCGTGTTAATTTGATTCATTTCCTTTGTGTTCATTATGTGCAACTAAGGACATAGAGCATAAGAGTGTTGGTAAAGATGAACTCATGCATATACTGTAGGTCATGAAACTTAGCCCAAAAGAAGACCACTGCCCTTCTGTACTTTCACACAGAGAGGAATCTGAAACAACCCAAAACAATTATGCACTAAGGTTAAAATGAAAGGACAGAAGAATCTATCTAGAAGAGGGCTAATGTGCAGTTGAATGAAAGCAATGAGAATACAGTGGACCTTTGAGTTTCACAAATTCAATTAGTTCATGAGGGCTGGTTGCATCTCATTTGTTGTAAGTCAAGGCTATTTCTATCATAAAAAATAATGGAGGGGGGCCAGAGATTTAGCTCAGTGGTTCCAGTGCCTGCCTAGCAAGCGTAAGGTCTCTGGTTCACTCCCCAGCAACCACATACAACAATATCAGGCATGGTGACTCACACCCACCAGCAATCAGTACACAGACCACAATGCCGGGTATGGTGGCTCGCGCCTGTAATCTCAGCACTCAGGAGGCAGAGGCAGGAGGATTGCTGAGTTTGAGGCTTTCCTGTGCTACATAGTGAGCTCAGGGCCAGCCTGAACTAAAAAGTGAGACCTTGTCTCAAAAATAATAATAATAATAATAATGGAAATATCCATAATGCATTCTGAGCCTCCCAAAGCATCCCTAACTAACCTTTTCATAATAAAAAGGATAACAATATAGACATAATAGTCTAATGTGTGTAGTTTATCAGAAATACCAATAATTTTTCTAGTGTATTCACCAAAAGGTTATAAAATACACTGCACTCATCATTCAAGTTGACATATTTGGCTTACAGGAAGATAGAATGAAGTGGAAGGTGATTAAATTGTTTGGAAGAATAGATCCCTATCATAAAATCATCAGGAATCTGACTCTCTGCTGACCTTTCTCTCTTTGGGAGGACCAGTAGACCACCAGGACTTGCTTCTGGTTCATTATGTATGAAACTTTTCAGAGTTAGAAACTGGTCTAAGGTTGTCTGTTTCTGTCTTTTCCCTGAAAGTGTTCTGTACCATGACAGGATATTGCAAATGAATGCAATGATTGGCTTTCTTCTGTTTGGGTGGGTAGCTCTATCCAATTTTTTCAGGATTTTTTTTTTTAACCACAGAACAACTCTGCCACACTTTTGATACACCCTTCTCTTCAGAAAGCTCCTGAGCTGCCATTCTCTGTTGCTCAGCCAAAATTGCTGAAGTTCCTCTGTACAGTTCCACTGAGTGTTCCTCCACCAGTTCCTCAATGTCCCCACTATCTCCCTGTGAACCTATTGACTCTACTATAGTGCCAATGTCATCAACCTCAGGGTTCATAGAAGGCTCAGCCTCTTCTACACAGCCTTAACAGTCCTTCTCTTGTATAATTGCAGGCCACACTTTCTTCTAGGTTGATCTCAGAGTCAATGGACAGACATTGGTCCAGAATTTCTCAGCCCTACACAAGAAAGACTTTTGTTATAAGTTAAAACTAAAATTTAAGTCATAACCCAAGTTGTTTGGGTGTGAAGCTAGTTATAACTTGAAGGTCCACTGTAGCTAGAAGGAAATAATTAATCAGAAACACATATCATAAATGTTACCTTTCCTTTCTTGGCTCAATCCTACTCTTGCAGACCATGGACTGACCCATCAATGCTGTAAGGAAGTGGAAATGTGGATGACCATGACCAGGTCTGTTTCTATGTTAACTAGAAGGATGACAGGATGCACTGTGTTCACAAGTAGATGATTTAAAATAGAATGTTTCATGTAGTATTTTCTAACTATCAGAAAACATGCTAATACTTGGCTCCTGTTTTAGAGATTTTTAGACAGAATCAATGTTAGATGGATAGATGATAGATTATAGATAAGTAGTTGGTAGATTGATACATAGGTAGATAGATGATAGGTAGATAGATAGATGATAGATAGATAGATAGATAGATAGATAGATAGATAGATAGATAGATAGATAGATGATGGGAATTAGCTCACTAAATCATAGGGGATAGAAGTTAATGATTTGCCCTTTCCAAACTAGAAACTACAGAATTCAGTAACATGGCTCAGCCTTAGGACCAAGGAAACCTCCAGTGTAATATCCAGTTCAAGGAGCAAGAATCAAAAACCCAAGGACCAGGATGAGAGCTCTGAACCCACAGAACAAAAAGCCTGAAGCTATGATAGTCAAGGGTTGGGGAAAAAGGTTCATCCTCCCAGGTAAAGTGAATAAGACATCTCCTTTCCTTTAACAGCTGCTCCATCTGGGGCCCCAACAAGTGAGATTGTACTTATCACACTGGATGTAGATCTTCACTCAGTTTGACTCAGTCTCCTCTAGAAACAACCTTGAAAACACCTTGGGAAGCATAATTATTTTATTCAAATGCTAAACCTTTCAGCAGACATGGAGGGGCTTACTCTCTACCAAATCCCTGAGAATAACTTACGCTTCATGAGCTATGTATATAAACTTTAATACAGTCAAGGTGATGCTCAGATGAAGCATCACATCTTCCAAGCTCAAAGGATGACCACAGCCATGTGTATCACTCACATGCTTCTTATCACATAAAAGTTTTCATAAGAGAGATTAATAAAATTGACAGAAATTCCTTTATCCTTTCTTTTCTTAGATGCTGTTTGTAGTGGCTACTCAGCAGAAACTAGCAATCATTTCCCACAAAAAATATTAAACACCACTCTTTTTATTGTCTAGTACAGTTACCTTTTAGTACATCCATGGGGGAAGAGTTCCAGCATATCTCATAGACAACAAAATGAATGGAACACTCATATAAAACGTTACTATATTTGAATATAACTGTGAACATCTTTTCATGGTATTTTCTTGGGGGGGGGGAGTTCTGAGGATTTAACCCACAACTTTGCACATGCCCCATAAGCATTTTACCACTTAGCTATTATAGGTTTTAAATCATCTCTAGAATTCTTTCTTTCTTTCTTTTTCTTTCTCTTTCTTTCTTTCTCTCTCTCTTTCTTTCTTTCTTTCTTTCTTTCTTTCTTTTTCTCTTTCTTTCTTTCTTTCTTTCTTTTTCTTTCTCTCTTTCTTTCTCTCTTTCTTTCTTTTTCTCTTTCTTTCTTTCTTTCTTTCTTTCTTTCTTTCTTTCTTTCTTTCTTTCTTTCTTTCTTTCTCTCTCTCTTTCTCTCTTTCTCTCTTTCTCTCTTTCTTTTTTTCTTTCTTTCTTTTGCAGTACCGGGGATTGAACTCAGGCCTTTGTGCACCCAAAGTTAGCGTGGTACCACTTGAGCTAAATTCCCAGCCCCATCTAGAATACTTTTAATGGCTATTACAGTGTAAATACTTTACAGATAATTGCAATACTACATTTCATATCAAATAATGACAATACAAGTGTGCGTATTTAATAGAGATGGAATTCTTGGTAAATACTGTTGATCTGCAGTTGGCTGAATCTAAAATGTGGAGCTCACAGATATATTGGGCCTATTATACATTATTTATATCAATGAAATTCTTTTAGTCCTTTAAAAATAAACCAAATTTTATTAGGTGCCAGAAAGCTCCCTAATGTTCATGGAAGTGATAAACTCAAAGCATCATATGCAAGACCCCAAGGCAAAAGAGAATCCAATAGAAAAAAGTAAAAGGAAAGATGATTTGATAAGAAAATACAGGAGGGCATATTGTGAAGAAATTTGTCAGCACATAATGACTTTGGAGTCACCTAAGGATAAAGGGAAATGTTTTCATATTTTAAACAAAAATGGCATGATCAAATATTTAATTTTAATTTATTTGTCACCATCAGAGAAAAAGTAACACAAATTATGTACTTGTCTTAGCCCCTTTGTCTATCTTCTAGAAAGTTTTTTTCTATTTTTTGTTATATTTCATTACTTTAGATCAAATTCAATGTTCTTAACTGTGACATCATTTTCACTAATGTCAATTATTTTATCAATGCAAATGTCAGTGATAGATTTTTTTATATTCATTTCACTCTTGACTTTGTTGCCTTGCTATTTTCGCTTACCTACCTGTTTGTTTACTGAGTCTTGAATCCTGAAAAAATTTTTGAGCCCTTAAATAGTAAAACATGGCGTTCACATTTTATAAATGTAGTAAATGGTCTAGTTGCAAGTACCATTTTATCTGGTAAGATTTGGAATTGTCTCTTTCATATTTCAATTGTCTGTTTTGCAAAGCTCCTTTTACCTTGTCTGTATCAATATTAGTCCAGGTCCTCTGCTGAGTCCTCTTGCTGTGCAATCATCACTGAATCAAAGTAAGTGTTCCTGTATCTGCTTCTGTGAAAAGCTAGTGGTAGTGGAGAAAAGTGACAGAGAAGAGGAAGCCATTAACTCACTTATTATATATATATGTGTGTATGTTTATATGCTTGTGTGTCTGTATTTGTGTGTGTGTGTCTGTGTGTATATGGAAAGGGTGAAAAATAAAAAGCATAAATGTACCAGTCAAGTAGAACTGCTTTCTTCTTATTCAACAACAGGACTGGGAGGGGTTGCTCCTTTTAAAGCATAATTTGTTACTTAGAAAGCCTTTTATTTTTCTTGGGGAAATTGAATAGCTGTAACTAACCCAGTGGAATAGTGCTTTGTAAAGGTTGGCCTCCTCTGAATCTATTTCACTCACTTCCTGCTCGCTAGTGGTGTTGTAGCTCATCCTAGAGAGACAGTCAGTTGGCAATTGTGCTCTGAACTCCTGCAGGGCTCTCAGCAGCAGGTACGTGATGGATGGCTAGAAAGCTGAGGAATGAGCATAGGACAGGGAAGCGTGTACTGTTAGCGTAGACACCATTTTGTTGAAGCTGGCAGAAGAACATTGCCATTCCTGAAGTCTGGAAATTCTTTTATGAAAGCCAGAAATTTTGTAAATTAAATGCCTCTTGTAAACTCCTATCTAAACTAAAATTCCAGTTTGGAATTCTATTCTTCGTCTATTATAATGAACACCTTATCTATGTTTTGGTGAAGGCTTACTATGGACCAAGTACATTGCATGATATTATCAATTAATTACTATTTAAAAATAAATGTTGGGGCAAATTCAGCCTATTCTAAGAGCAGTCAAATGATCTCACTTGGTTCATAGATATGTTTGAGTTTTAAAGTTCATGGTGCTATTTTGTAGATATTTTTAAAGATTCAAGACAATTATTAAAACACAGGAATTTTTTTAGAAGTATGGATTATTCTTTGAATGGTAGCCACTTTTTAACTCTCTTGCTTTTATAGTTATAACATATTCTCTTTTTTTAACATATAGGAAATATAAATTATATTTTCACACACCCATCTTCTAATCATGGTAACACAAGTATAATTATTGGATTAAGTACATAAAATATTCTAGTGGGATCCTTGGCATTTGCATATTAAAGATCTTGCTGCTGTACTATTTGACACTGTTATTTGGAAGAATGAATTCATTATTTAAATAGTTCTAACTATGTACTGTAGTACTTGGAATATATTTCAGGGCTTCTTTTTGACTGTCCCCACAGATATTCAAGTATTGCCAAAGGGACAGTACTGAGATATGGGGCATTTCGGGGGCAGTGAGGCCACTGGCCATCCTACCTCCTCAGTGGAATTAAGGCCTTTCATAATGAGGTTTGCTGAGCATTCAATCTCTTTGTCTTTCTCTTTCTCCTCACAGGCTTTGCTAGATATCAAAGTTCCCAGATAGTTTGTTTTAAAACCTCCAGAACTTTGAGAACTAAATTTCTGTTCATCATGAATCACCCCAACTCAGGTGTTTTTTAGAGCAACACAAACAAGCAAAGACAAGGAGCCACCAATCTTTACATGGTGACTGTATCTTTGATGTGACATAGTTTCTTTATTTTTTTCTTCCTCTATGGAGCTAGCAAGGGCCTTATTTTAAGATCTGCTTCATTTTCAAGTACATATAAATACTCAGAGTGCTATTTGTTATGAGGGATTGCCTCGCACTGTCATGGAGGTTGAAAAGTACCACATCAGGGTCTTGCAAGCAGAAATCTAATAAAAGCTAGTGTTATCAATAATACCAGTCCAAGCCAAAAAGCTGACAATCAGGTGAACATTATCACCTCAGTAAAACCTGAAGATCTGTGTGTCAGTGACTAAAGGCAAAAGAAAATGGTTAACCGAGCTCTGGATCTATTATGGATTCATTCTACCAAAACATTGAATTTATAAGTTATCCTCAGGTTTTCATCTCCATAATCCTGCTGATTCATCTTTCTTCTCTTGCACTAGAACTAAAATTTCAGTACTTTTTTTCCTCAATACTAGGGATCAAACTCAGGACCTTGCACTTGCCAGGTAGGTACAATTGTTTGTTTAATGATTTCTTTCTTTTTTTTTTTTTTTTACTTTTTGGAGAGAGGGTCTCACTTTGTAGTTCAGGCTGGCCCTAAGCTCAATATTTCTTTTTTGAAAATGACTTCTAATATACTTTTGCAAAGAAAGATATATCAGATGTCCCTTCTTCAAGATCATGTGTGTCTACATAAATATATCTTCTTAACCAATGACATGTTTGGAAATTTTTCAGATAAAAAACTCAAATCATTTTATATCAGAATTTTTAAAGCATTATACAACTGTCTTATAATTCTCAGTATTCTCCAGTAAAAAAAATGTTCTAATGGCATATTTCCAAACAGTTTATATATATGCTTTTATTCCTCTTTTCTTTTGTTTATTCCTATAATTTTTGGAGCTATCTGGTCTTTATTTCTGGTATTATGAAATTTCCTAATGATGTTCTTTGGTGTGGGAATCTTTTGATCTAATGTAAGAATCTGAAAATGTACTGTGAGAGGCCAAATTGGAAATATTATAAGTTTTCAACCCATGAGTACTTGAACTCAATTATTTAACTGTATCATTGCAAAATAAAAGTAGCCACATATAATAGTAAATAAATGGGCATGGCATGTGTTTCAATAAACCTTTATCTTAAAAGTTATGGTGTGCATTTGACCTATATATCATTTTTCCAAATCTGAACATGTAGACAGTTGAATTCTTGAAACATGAGGATACTCAGAATAGCATCATTTGTCACCTTTATAAATGTATTCTTTCTTCTTGTTTTGCACTTTATTTCTTAAACTACAATTAGACAGATTATATGCTTAAATTAGTTTTTCTTTTCTATTTTAAAAATATTGTATCATTTTTTCTTGTTTCTTCAAAGGCATTTCATTAGTTAGAATTTCTTCAGAGATATAGAAGCCAGTACAATGTATGTATTTAAGCACTCTGTCTGTCTGTCTGTCTGGCTGGCTGGCTGGCTCTCTATCTTCCAAATCTGTGACAAATGCTTGAGATTTAGAATGATTAATAGTAAAGATTCACTTCAAAGGCAACCAGTCAGAGAGCAGTAACCTCTCCTGATACAGCCAGATTTTAAGTGTAATATCCTGGAGAATTTTTTTTTAAATGAGGGAAAGTGTTTTCCTTTTATTAAGATTATTGATAGAAGAAATCTCAGTGTTGTTTTCATTTGCATCTCCCAAATGACCAGTTATGTTGAACATTTCTTCATATGCTTCTTAGCTGCTTTGACTTCTGCCTCTGAGAAGTGTCTGTTCATTTCAGATACCCATTTTTGAACTGGGTCTTTAAATTCAGGGAGGCTGATCTGTTTAAATTCTTTATATATTGTAGATAATAGCTCTTTGTCTGATAAACAGCTAGTAAAGGTTTTTTTCCCATGTTGTTAGTTGTCTTTTAGCAGTGCCAGTGACTTTTTTTGCTGTGCAGAAGCTTCTCAGTAGGATGAGATCCCATTTGTTGATTCTTTCTGCTAGTTCTTGTGCTATAGAGGTTTTATTCATAAAGTCTCTGCCTAAGCCAAGGTCTCCAAGAGTTTTACCTAACTTGTTTTCCAGCAGGCTTATTGTTTCTGTTTTAATGTTTAAGTCTTGAATCCATTGTGAATTTAATGTTATACACGGTGAAAGAGATAGGTCTAGCTTTTTTTTTGGCAGGTCAAAGCCCAGTTTTTCCAGCACCATTTGTTAAAGAGGCTGTCTTTCCTCCGTTGAGGATGCTTGGCTCCTTTGTCAAAGATAAGGTGCCTTAGTGTATCCGGGGGTATAGATCACAGATATGCAAATACCAGATCTTTTCTTTGATATGAGCACCTGTAGATGTAAATGAGCTCTAGAAAGTATGACAGTTTTTATAGAATGGGAAATTTCCAAAGGAAATTTGGTGTGGGAACGTAATGAGGGGAAGGAATAAATATGATTCTGAAAGAAAATAAAAGAGCATGTATATAAGAGGTGGGGAGGTGTGGGTGAGTAGGAATCTGGGTAAAAATGAGAATTAACTTGTGTCATATACTGATACAAATTCCCCAATGTTGTGTGTGATTGTGAGATGTATACAAAATGCATCAATAAAGGATTTGATTAAAAAAAAGATTATTGATAGACTGAAGAGACCTGCACAAATTACGGAAAGCCATCTGCTTTATTTATTAAAATTTTAATCCTTTGCAAAAACACTCCTTCAGAAATGTCCAGAATAATGTTTGACCAAGTATCTGCACATTCGGTAGTCTAGTTGATATATAAAATTAGTCAACACATATTTCTTAAATCCACTTTAATCTATATATTTGATTTTCAGTAGCTAATTCTTGCTCTCTGAATATTCTTCTTCCATAAAATCCTATGCTTTAATTTTTATTATGTGCTTGTAATATATATATAATGATATAGTGTAATATATATAATGTATATATAATGATATAGTGTCTTTTGGAGAAGGAATTTGTCTAATTTATTTTTATCTTTTTCTTTTGTTGCGTTTCCTTATGGGCTGATGTTAATCCTATTTTCTATCAGCTGCTATCTTCAATTTGGGTCAAATTCTTTCATGTTGCAGAATGTACCCAGATACACAGCCATCCACTCTGAATCTGCAAACACTTCTATCTGTCCATTCCCTTGTAAGGTTTATGATAATGAAAAAAGCTAATTAGCATTTCAGTTTCAGGGGGCAGGACTTTCCAGGTGAGTTTCAATAAATAATATTAACATGAGGATCAGACTTATAATTGGAAATTCTCTTAAACACCTAAGTCTGTGTAGTTTTGGCATAATCAAATCTCTTAAGAAAAACAACCTTCCACTCACTTCACTTGGGACATATAGACCCAGGTTCCATTTTGCCGGAAGGCAAATTGTAGAAAACAGATCTTGGAAATCATGCCCTTTATGTTGCATATTTTTATATAACTTCCTTTCCTTTCACTATGGACCCTATCCTATGACAGCTTTACCCTACGTTCCCAGATCCAGAGCATCTTTGACTCCATTTATTCAGAGTAAAACTCTTCCATTATTTAGAGAACAGTAATACCTGGCATTCTGTGCAAAGGGATGTATGCGGAATTATAAAACTTCTTTTAGGGCTGGAGATTTAGCTCAGTGGTTCCGGCACCTGCCTCGCAAGCGCAAGGTCCTGAGTTCGATCCCTGGTGACCACATACAATGCTGGGCGTGGTGACTCACGCCCACCATCAACCACCAATCAGTACCACATACCACAGTGCAGGGCGTGGTGTCTCCCGCCTGTCATCCTAGCACTCAGGAGTCAGAGACAGGAGGATTGTTGAGTTCGAGGCTTGCCTGGGCTACATAGTGGGCTCAGGGCCAGCCTGAACTACAAAGTGAGACCCTGTCTCAAAAAAAAAAAAAATTCTTTTAATACACTTTACAAATCCTTCCCTCTTCTCGTTCCTACCTTGTGACATACCAGATGATTTTCTTGAGCATTTCTGAAGTTTTGCGGGATGAGTTAGCATAATTCTTTCTTGCTTTATCCTCTTCAGACATTTAGATTTTAAATACCTCCCCACTGACAATGTGGTTTTCTTTCATCCATCTGCTTCCTATCTTCTCAAAATGTTTTGACATGTCTCATCTAGTTACTGAAACTTTTATTTTATATGTTCTGAGTATTTCTGCATTTAAAAAATGTTTATCCTGTACAGTCAGGATAGTGGCATTTCCAAGTGTCCAAAGAAATATGTGTGCTTTTCAATGTATGATTTTTATTTGTAAAATATCAAAGTTTTTACTTTTTCCAGCCACATTTTACATAGTTTTATATGCATTATAAATAAGGCAAGAAACAGATATTTGGTGTTTGTCTTCCTGAGTCTTGTCTTAGTGGAGAGATGATTAACCTATAAGGAAATGAGTGTATATGGTAGTTTGAGGTGGTCATAACTATTATTGAAAAAGATAAAGTAAGATACAGGATAACAGTGAAATTCAAGTCAGGAGTCTGTTTAAACAGGAAATCAGATACATCAATACATCTCCTCTATGGAGATGTTTTGAAAGAGAAGATCCAAATTGTGTGAATAAAAGAGGAAATTTGGTCAACATATATTCTAAGAGAACAGTCCAC
This sequence comes from Thryonomys swinderianus, assembly GCA_004025085.1. Lineage (NCBI taxonomy): Eukaryota > Metazoa > Chordata > Mammalia > Rodentia > Thryonomyidae > Thryonomys > Thryonomys swinderianus. Next base: position 40,308 of record PVIC010010703.1, read on the forward strand.
ATACTCAAATGTCCTTTAGCATGACTGAACTTGTTACAATAAAATAAAATAAAATAAAATAAAATAAAATAAAATAAAATAAAATAAAATAAAATAAAATAAAATAAAATAAAATAAAATAAGAAAGGAAGAGAAAGAAAGAATATTGCTGTGGTAGAACTGGTGTAATTTATATATAACCATAAGGCCAAAAAATGAGGCAAAGATGCATCATTTAGCTTCTTCTAGAGAATTAACTACAAAAATGCTGCTAATTGGATACCCAAGGTAAGGATCATGAATTTTTCCAAAATGAATTTGTGGCAACAGTGACAGCAACTGTATCTCTGGAGCTGAAGTGGCAAAGTCTATCTGAAGTTCATTTAAGGGAGAATAGATGGTAAGAAATTGCAAGGACTACCTATGAATCGCCTTTTGAGATTTTCTTTCAGAACAAGGAGGGAAATTCGATGGTGACTGAAAAAATTCCCAGTGGTCAAAGGAGGTGGCCTAGGTTCGTTTACCAGGAAGCAGACTTTTAAAAGGGAGAACAGCATGCAGAAAATGTATGGGTTTGTGTCTGATAACAACATTTATGAAAGACAAGGCAAGATAAAATAGAGAAACAGCCAGGAGTGAGAGAAGAAATCATAAAGGGAGTTGACAAGTATCTATACAATGCAAATGAGCATAAACCTACATGGACCCAGCAAAAACAGTTTTAAGAGGGAGGTTTTATAGCAATAAAATGGCCACAATGAAATGAAGAGAGATCTCAAATGAATAGCTGGATGTTTTACTTGAATGAACTAGAAAAAGAACAAGTTAAACATAAAGTTAGAAGGAAGGAAATAACGGAGATCAGGGGAAAAAAATCAGAGAATAGAAAAGCTGTAGAAAAAGAAAACAAAAATAAGATAAATATTGTCATTATGAATTTATATATTCTTAAAATGTACCAAGAAACTAATTTAAAAATAAAAAGAACAACAAAACTGAGTCTGAAAAAATGAATACAATTAACCCTTAGCTAGACTAACTTAAGAACACCTAAAATAAAGTCTACAGGAGAAGTAGAAACATTATAACAAATGCCTCACAAATGAAAATATTCATTAGAGACTATTACAAAATATTTTATGCCAAATAGTTGACTCACCTAGAGGAAGTGGATAAATTCCTAGAAAAACACAACCTACCCAAAATGAATCAGGAAGAAGTAGGAGGCCGGAACAAAGTAATAACAATAGGGACATTAAAGAAGTAATCAAAAACCTTCCATAAAAGTAAAGTTCAGCACCAGATTACTTCACACCTAACTTCTACCAAACATTCAAAGTAGAATAAGTCTCAAGTTTTCTGAAATTCTTTCAAAAACAGAACTAAAACTAATATTTTCAAAGGCAACTTATGATGCATGAGTTAAATACATCACACAGACTTATTTTTCCGTTCAGTGATGCAGAAATCTTCAATAAAATATTAACAAACTAATTCAACAACACCTCAGAAAATAATACATTGTGATCAACATGGATCTGTCCTTGACATATAAGTCTGTCTTAACATTGGTAAATTGCCAGTGTGATCCATCACATCAACTGAATGAAAACTGAAAAACACATAATCATCTTAATTGATACAGAAAAAGCATTTAACAAAGTTCAATGTCTTCTTTTCATTAAAAAAAATCTCAGTAGTTTAGGTACAGAAAAAAGCTCCTCCCCATAATACAGATCAAATATGGAAAACCCCACAGCTATCAGTATTTGTAGCAAAATCCTGAAAGTACATTCATTAAATATTATACAAGTAAAAGAGCCCTGAGTGCTCTCCTCTCTTATTAAACATAGTTCTGGAAGTACTTACAAGACAAATTTGACAGGAAAAAGAAATAAAAGGCCTCTAAAATGGAAAGGAAGAAGTTTTTCTCTATTTTCAAATGACATGATCCTATACATTTAAAATGTCCAAAGAACATGTACCAAACACAAGGTATATAAACATTAAATGTTTTAAACACAAATTAAAAATAACAATAATAATGAAAATAGGAAACAAGGATTTAGACTCAGAAGGAGGAAATTTGGAGGGGAAGGATAGGGGAATATAAAAGAATCAAGATGTATATTATGTGAGGGGACCTAGTCACCAAGGTCAGTGTAAACTTCTTGTATTTCAGATATGTACTACTAAAATAAAATTTTAAAAGCTGAAGATTTCTTCACAAAAAAACCTATGAAATAAATTCAGTAAAATCACAAGATACAAAGACAATGTGAAATCATCAGTAGCATTTTTTGCTGTGATACGGTGGGTCAAACACAGTACCTTATGTGTGGCCTCATTAACCAGCCAAGTAGTATAGAAAGTCCAGATACAAATCCAAATTTAAATAAGCAACTCATTTATTGCAATGTCACTGAGAGGACCCCAACTTGAAAAGCATAACCAATACTGGGAAAGCTGGATTTTCATATGCAAAAGAATAAAAATGCACCTTTATTTTACACTAAACACTGAAAACTGGCTCAAAATTAACATAAAAACTTCAGTGTTATATTATAAAATCATAAAACCCTGTGAAGAGAATACAGGAGAAAAGTTCCTTGACATTGGGCTTAACAATATTATTCTGGATAGCACAACAAAATCTCATGGTACAAATAATGAATAAATAAGTGGGACTATGCCAGAAAACTTCTGAATACAAACCAAAAAAAAAAAAAAA